>JAANDH010001590.1:0-45914 GCA_011799765.1 Nymphaea thermarum | reverse complement strand
TTGAGCCCGAACAAGTTTGAACCTCTACTTTATCTACATGGTTTGCCTAGCAACATGCACTCAATGCATTTGCCCATGTGTCTCAAGGGATGTAAAATGTCATTGATTCAAATTTCTTCACTCACAAAAGCATGTTTTTATGTTGCAAAATAAAATATGAAACACGTACTTAATATGCAATCCATGTTGGATGTGTGTGTCCAATCAAAAGGCTATATATGTGTGTGTGTGTCTGTGTGTCCTGACTACTGCAAAACCGATATTCTCCAACCACTCTATCTCGTTCTTCATTAAATGCTGAAGAAAATATATTCAAGGAAAAAAGGGAGAGAGTAGTTAGTGAATGTCATTTTGCACTAGTCAGGATCCATGTTTCCACGTGTGTGTATGCATCTGCATGTGGAAACTCTATCTTGACAACTCCATGTATGAAACACCATCACAACTCCTCGTCATCTATCATTTGATACTAAGAAAGCAAAAATTCAATAAGGAGAAAGATACAGAGTTGTCAGTGTGCCAGGATCACACTTCTGTATGTGCATGTATGCTTGTGCAATTTCCTAAAAAATTGCTTGTTTATCAAGGCTTTATTGTGTGAAAAGCTATTTACATACAAACTTAAAGTCTTTTTGTGCAACTTAAGGTCCTTCACATCCTCACATTAATGAGGCAGTATTGAAATGGGATTCCATTGGTGATTGATAATGTAGCGTTATGCAGGGATTATTGTGCGCAACACTCTAGTAACTTATGATCGCGCAAATGAAAAGATTGGATTTTGGAAGACCAATTGTTCAGAGTTGTGGGACAGACTTCAACTTAATGAAGCACCTCCATCTGCAGAACCGCCAGCTCCTGAGAAGAACTCAACCATGCCGAGCTTACCGTCAACCACCAATATCTTCCGCTTCAGGTCTTCTAGTATGCAAATGGATGTTAATTTTCATTGTACTATTTTGGAGCTACAAAACCAAAGCTGATGAAAATCAATGTTCTGCAATAATTTCATAATCCAAGTGTTACTGGCAGTGGTTGTATAATTAGAATATGCATGCCTATGTACACAATGGGCAATATCAGATTTCATTTGCTCTAATTGATTTGTTCCGTAAAAAATGAACTTTTGAGGCTTCAATATGCACAGAACTCTGCCCCCTTGTATGAGACCTTATGAAAACATAGTCATATTGTATCGAACATTTGAACAGGTGATTTTTCAATATCAACCATGTAAGAAATTATTGGTTATGTGGGACTTGAGTATGCATGACTCGGTTGCCCACCCATTAGATAAAATTTTGATATTTTGACGTTCTGGAGTTCGACAAAACCTGTGCTCAGATTGGCTGTGGTAAGCTGTGTTATTGCATGTGCAAGTTCATGTACATCTACGGAACATTTTGGACGTGAATTTGACCAAAATAATACTATACATTTTACGGTAATCAGGTACTTCGTCTGATTCATATTTACATAATTTTTATGCTTCTTTTGGTTATTCTCTAGCAATGCATAACCAATTCCTGCTGCTTTGATGGTTCTATGGCAATTCACAACCTAAAAGTCTTTTCTGTTTTGTGCACCTAAATAAGTAATAACTGTGCTAACCTTCATGCTTTGCTGCAAGTTGATGTGCATATTTTGGTCCATATGAAAGGCAGCATATGCTAGATTTCACAAAACTGCTCTGTGTACTTTGTAGATTATTGATTTAATTTTCTTGAATCAGTCTGGGCGGGCTGCTCTTGCTTTTGTTAAACATTCAATATTTTCAGCTCTTATGCCTAAGCTGTGAATACTCAGACAAATGACAATATCAATTTGACTACTGTGAAATGCAGACTCAAAATAATATGAAGTACCAATTTAACTACTAATGGAATGATTAAATTATGTTTTGACTACTGTGAAATGCAGACCCAAAATGATATGAAATAGCAATTTAACTACTAAGGGAATGATTGAATTATGTTTTATCACTGTTTACATTTGTGAAGTTAATATGATGCTTGCCTGCGACAGGAATTATTGAAATTAAGTTTTTCGTGCATCTCCCTCTCGCTCTCTCTCATTCACATATGTATACATGCACATTCACACAATGTATACTTTTCTAAGTGTGTTCAGCCGGTAACTAGTGCTAGTAAAAAGCAACGTCTTACCGAAATGTGCTTCTGGAAATATGCAGTCATAGGGGGCGTTTGACAATATTGAATTTTGATTATAGAACTAAAATTCTAGAAACAAAAATTCTACCTCAAACTTGAATTGGAATGAAAATTCCAGTTCTAGTTTCCCTTTCTGTTCAGTAGTCTGGAATTTTGATTCCAGAATTGAAAACGACGTGTTTGATAAAACATAAATTAAAATTGTAGAATTGATGAATTAAAACCTTCATGACATCTACCCTAAAGAGAGTAAAATTCTAAAATTCTGGAATCATAATTCCACCCCTTGGGGAGAATCACAATTAATTATGGAATTTTGGTTCAAGAATGATCTTATAATTCTGGAATCAAAATTCTTTGTTTGATAACATAATCCCATTCCATCAAAAATAAAAATTTTAGTTCCAGAATTCCGCTCTCATCAAACAACCCCTAGGGCTCTGTAAGCATTCGTATTATGCTTAGGATGGTTAGATCTGTGCTTTTCTTTGCTATCATGCTCTATTATTGAATTGCTCATATTGTTCAGGTACCACACAAAGAGTTGGATTCATAAGATTTGTACTTCATCTGACTATAAAGCTTTCCGACCTCATCCCTCACATTCATGAACTTCAAGAAAGCATTGTACATGAATTAGAAGTGAACTCATATCAGGTCAATTTTCAGTGTTCTTTTTTGTTAAACCAATTGTTACACCAGGGGATTATCTAAACTTATTCCATGATGAAAAATTTCAGGTCCGCATAGTAAACTTTACAGGTGATGATAGTGGTTCAGTTGTTAGTTGCTCAGTATATCCAGATGGTTCCACTGGTTACATATCAAATGCGACTGTAGAGGTAGCATTCTTATTTCGCATATATCTTTTGATGGTTGATAAATATTACTTCATCACCATCTTCTGTCTTTTACCTGCCATGTAACAGCTGCATTGTATTTGCAGAGAATACACACTCTAGTGGCTGAACATCGTATGAACCTTCCTAGTACATTTGGCAACTACAGGTTGCTAGGTTGGGAAATTAATCAGCCTTCTGAAAGGTACTTGTTTCTACTGGTGCAAAGTAAATAAGAAATATTATCCACTAGTTATGTTAAAGTGGTTTGTGGCTTATGTTAGACTTTCTACTACAGCAACCTTCTATGATCTTCTGCCAAAAATATTAATCTTCATTAACTACATTTTCATCAACAGGATTATGTTGCATATTCATTTAAAATCATGGTGTAACCTAGGACTGGCAAATGAGTGTTTATCTATAAGAACCATTGTCACAAAAAACGGGGACGGGTATTAAACGGCGAGGAAAAAAACGGGTATAATACGGCAAAGTTTTATATGTCGGGAATAAAACCGAAAGAGTTCGGCAAATTTTTTAGAAAAATTAAACATTTAATACATCTTAAAAATTATAAAAAATAAAAAAACGGCAAAAAATGGGAAAATAACGGTAAATAACGGGTATTATACAGGTATTTAACGGGTATTATACGCGTTTTTTGTTTTTTGACGTTTTTTTGAAAAAAACGGGAATAAGACGGGTATTATACGGCAGAATTGTTTTTGGCATTAAATATGCGTTTTTTTTAAAATAACGGCATTTTTTGTGACAATTACTAGGAAGGTTCATACGATGTTCAGCCACTAGAGTGTGTACCAGTGCAAACATTCACCAAGATTGAAGACTCCTGAGTCGAGAGTCGGTAATGAGGGGGAGATTGTAGAGTCATCACCGACTCTCCCACCGACTCTTGGGAAGAGTCGAGATGACTCAAGAGGCAACGAGCCTCTTTCTTTTCTCCTTTGTAAAGTCGGTGCCTTTAAGTCGGTGGTTATAAGAAAAATAAAATAAAATAAATGTGGAAGTTGGTGGATACTTCCACCACCGACCTCCCTCTCCCTATAAATAGGGACGTTGGGCCTTTTTGAGGGTGTGAGAAAAAATAGAGTTGAGGTTGAGTGATCTTGGGTGAGTGATCTTAATTACTCACTTAGTGAGTTGGGTGTGTGTGCTCATTTTATGAGCTGGTGAGTGTGCTCGTGTGTTCACTTCGTGAACTCGAGTGTCGAAGCTTTAAGGTTGTGCTCAGTGCAAGAGCGTCGGGGTTGTGCTCAGTACAAGAGTGTCGGGCTTGGAGGTGCTAGGGTGTGTTAGCTCACTACGTGAGCGAGGTGAGTTTTCTTGAGTCTCCTTGTAATGTTTATTTTGATGAATAAATAGTTGATATTTTAAAGTATACTCTGCCCAAGTTTTTGTTGAGAATTATTTTGGACGCCGAGACTTTGCTGGTTTTTTTCCGCATAGATTTGGGTTTGGATCTAAGTTATATTAAGGGCCCGCATCACGTTTTCCTAACAAGTGGTATCAGAGCGAGGTTCTGTATGAGCGTCGATTTATTGAAATAGTTATATCTTGAAATTATGGCGGCATTAGCGGTTGCATTAAATAATATTGAGAAGTTTAACAATAGTAATTATGGCTATTGGAAATCTTGCATGGAGTCGTATTTTCTAGGACAGGAATTATGGGAGATAGTTTTGGGATCAGACAGTAATATTCCTGTCGACGAGGAAGCTAGGAAGAAATGGATGATCAAAGCAGGGAAAGCTCTATTTGCAATTAAGGTATCAATTGAAAAAGATTTATTAGAGCATATACGTGATGCCAAGACTCCAAAAGAAGCGTGGGATGCTTTTGCAACGTTATTTTCTCGAGCTAATGACGCCCGCCTACAATTGTTGGAAAATGAGTTAGCTACATTAACTCAGGGAAATATGTCGGTAGCAGAGTATTTTATGAAGGTTAAAAATATCTGTAGAGAAATTTCTCAAATCGACCCTGAGTCTAAAATTAGTGAGGCCCGTATGCGGAGAATTCTTATTCGTGGACTTCGTCCAGAATTTAACAGTTTTATAATTGGTGTTCAAGGCTGGCCAGTTCAACCAACTCTGTTGGAGTTAGAAAATCTCTTGATCAATCAAGAAACGTTAGCGAAACAAATGGCCGGGCTAACTCTCAAGGGAAATAATGAGGAAGCGTTGTTTAGTAAGGGTCAGAGATCGCGTTGGCCAGCTAAGCCAGTCATTAGGTCTCCAAGCAGGAATATTGACGAAAGGAAAGAGAAAGATATAAAGAGAAAACAAGAAAAACTACACAGCAATGGAGACCAAAGATGAAGTGTTTTAGATGTGGGAAATTGGGTCATTTTGCTCGTGACTGCAGAGTTAGAATAAATGAAGGAAATACAGTCACGACAAGTAAGCAAAATGGGGGAGCTAATGAGACAGTACAGAAAAATTTGTTTCTGTACTCAATGGAGGTTAAAGAAGATATTATACAAGAAAGATGCAATTCCGCCCATATGAAACCAGTAAAAGAAAAAGAAGAGAAGATCAATTATCAAAATGACTGGATAATTGATTCTGGATGCTCAAACCATATGACTGGCGATGAGAGCAAATTTGTAAGCATGGAAGAATATGATGGAAATCGAGTTGTTGTTACTGCTAACAACACAAAGCTCCCAGTGGCACATATTGGAGAAGCAGAGGTTGTAGCTAATTTTGGCAAAGACATGATTTTACGAAACGTTTATCATGTTCCATGAATGACTAAGAATTTGCTATCGGTGCCACAACTTACAGCTTTAGGGCACTATGTTTTGTTCGGCCCAAATAATGTGAAAGTGTTCAAAGACGCAGATGTTCAAGGCACACCCATGTTTGAAGGAAAGAAAGTTGAGTCAATATATGTCTTGTCAGCAGAAACAACATATATTGACAAAGTAAAGAAGCATGACACTGCAGATATCTGGCATGAGAGGCTCGCTCTTGTTGGATACAACAAACTTCGGGAGATGTCCAATAAGGGACAGTTGATTGGCTTGCCCAAGCTTGATGTCCGTACAGACAAAGTATGCCCTGGTTGTCAGTATGGAAAGGCGCACAGGAGGCCATTCAAAGAATCCAAGTATAGAGCTAAAGCACCATTCAAGCTTGTGCATTCAGATGTCTTCGGCAAAGTACCAAACCCATCAGTTGGAGGTAAGTGGTATTTTATCACTTTTATTGATGATTTTTCGAGATATACTTGGGTCTATTTTATGAAAGAAAAGTCTGAAGCACTAGAAAAATTCAAAGAGTTTCATCAGATGGTGCAAAAAGAACTTGGGTATAGAATTCGGTGTCTACGAACCAATAATGGTGGCGAATATACATCAGACATGTTTATGGCGTATATGAGACAACATGGTATTCGAAGGCAATTCACGTGTGCCTATACGCCTCAACAAAATGGAGTGGCAGAACGGAAGAATCGTCATATAGCAGAAACATGTCGAAGTATGATGCATGCAAAGTACATGCCACCAAGATTTTGGGCCGAGTGTGTCAGCACAGCTGTACACGTAATCAATCGACTACCAATGTCGAGATTTAATTTTAAGTCTCCATATGAAATGCTCCATAAAAAGAAGCTATCTGTGAGTTATTTTAGAGTTTTTGGTTGTGTATGTTATGTTTTTATATCTGAGCAGCACAGGACTAAGTTCGACAAAAAGGCACAGAGGTGTGTCTTTGTCGGATATGACCCATATCGAAAGGGATGGCGATGTGCTAATCCTAGCACGGGACGAGTTTATGTTTTTCGCGACGTCATCTTCGATGAAGCATCATCGTGGTGGTCAGAAGAAAAGAAGACGCTTCCAGACTCTCCAGTTTTTGAGAAAGATGTTCGAAACAAAATACAATTCGAGATAAATCAAGGCGAACCTGAGCCAGAAGATATAGAAGTAAGACGACCAGATAAACAGGTCCAAATGCCTGAACATAGCCCAAGACGAGAAGAAAGAACAGATCCATGGAGAACTGGAGTCAGTCCTCTCCAACAGAGAAGTGCAGAAGAAGAAAAACCATCACAATTTGAAGAGCCAAAAGAAGCACCAATAGCACTAAGAAGATCTACGAGAATACCAAAACCAAATCCCAAGTATGTAGATGCAGATTGTGCCATCATAGAGGAGATCGAGCCAACTTTTGTGAAGAAGCAAAAGATGCTCAAAAATGGCAAGCAGCAACAAATGAAGAAAAGAAGGCATTGGAGCATAACAAGACCTGGGAACTCGTACCAGTGCAAACATTCACCAAGATTGAAGACTCCTGAGTCGAGAGTCGGTAATGAGGGGGAGATTGTAGAGTCATCACCGACTCTCCCACCGACTCTTGGGAAGAGTCGAGATGACTCAAGAGGCAACGAGCCTCTTTCTTTTCTCCTTTGTAAAGTCGGTGCCTTTAAGTCGGTGGTTATAAGAAAAATAAAATAAAATAAATGTGAAAGTTGGTGGATACTTCCACCACCGACCTCCCTCTCCCTATAAATAGGGACGTTGGGCCTTTTTGAGGGTGTGAGAAAAAATAGAGTTGAGGTTGAGTGATCTTGGGTGAGTGATCTTAATTACTCACTTAGTGAGTTGGGTGTGTGTGCTCATTTTATGAGCTGGTGAGTGTGCTCGTGTGTTCACTTCGTGAACTCGAGTGTCGAAGCTTTAAGGTTGTGCTCAGTGCAAGAGCGTCGGGGTTGTGCTCAGTACAAGAGTGTCGGGCTTGGAGGTGCTAGGGTGTGTTAGCTCACTACGTGAGCGAGGTGAGTTTTCTTGAGTCTCCTTGTAATGTTTATTTTGATGAATAAATAGTTGATATTTTAAAGTATACTCTGCAAGTTTTTGTTGAGAATTATTTTGGACGCCGAGACTTTGCTGGTTTTTCTCCGCATAGATTTGGGTTTGGATCTAAGTTATATTAAGGGCCCGCATCAAGTTTTCCTAACAGCCCAAGTCCAGGTGAGCGAAGCAGTTGTCATCGGAGATGCCGTAGCCGTGGACCCTGGACTCCTCCTTGCCGATAGGAACCACCTTGACCATGATCCTGAACTTGTTGGGTGCCTCCACCACGACCTCATTCGCCGGTGCGTCTAAGCGAGAGATGGTGAGAGCAGCACTACTCGACCACTGAGCGTTCTCTGCGGTGGGGAGGAAGACGGGCTCGCCGTCGAAGGCAATGGCCAGCTGATCAACAGCATCATCCCATTCACCGACCTGCGTCAATATAATCGTCCAATATAAACAAGTTAATTTTCAGCTTTTCTGCAGCGCCATGCAGCTTATGTGCATGGCGGGGTATCCGTTCATTTTGAACATAGAGCTAGCTAGATAAGAGTTGCTCAAATGGGGGTTCACCTTCTTGGCACCAATGAAGAGCCTGTGGTTGTCAAAGAGGATTCCGATGGACTGGACCCATGTGAAGTCTCGGTTCATGCCGTCGCCCCTCTTGCCGATGAAGTGGCCGTTGATGTGGAGGTTGGTGTCGGACACCAAGCAGAAGTCCTTGTCTTTCTTGCCGTGGAAGTAGAAGGTGATGCCATCCCCTCCAATGAAGCGGGGATCATCGCACACAGCACCAGGCTCGTCGCAACCTGCAACAAGAGAGAGACCAACAAAACGTATATGAATAGGTTCCTTTGATACTGAACTAATAATGACTGACTTACGGCAGACTGGTTTGCAGGTGTGGCAGTTCATTTTACAGGTGGTGGGGCAAGCGTCAGGGCAGATCTGCTCGACCATGTAGCATTTCCCAAATTGAGGTTCATGGCGCCTGCACCTCACTCTCTTGCGCGTAGAAGATGGTGGAGTTGCAGATGCGATCTCCACAAAAACAAAGGCGAGCAGGAGGAGGAGGAGGAGGAGGCGGCGGGCAACCGGGACGTTTGCGGAAGCCATATTCTTTTGCAACAAAAAGGATGGAAGATCGATCTCTCTCAATTGGCTAGTGGGGGGCAATGGCTTGCAATTGGATGTGTCCCACTGTTAAGGGCCATTCATCTATTTATAGTGCTTGGAGTAGCAGCACCGCCGGATTGCCCTCACTCAGATTGAGGAACGTGCGCCTTACCACATCGACGTGCCACCCACTTGGAAATCATTGCCATGCAAAGCTAAAAATCTAATGCTTGTTATTCCGTTGACAAGAGAATTTCTGCGCGTATGATCTGTCGAATTGAATTGCTGACTGTACATTAGCCCTCAAGTTTTTTTCTTCTTTCGAAACTTTGATCTCTTTTTTGCAAGCATGCAGGGCTTCAAGCTTGCTGATTCTCTTGAATATCGTACATATTTTTTTCATTCAAATCAAAATTTCATTAGAAACAAACTACGCCTTTCCTCCCTACCAAGCCCTGCATTGGCTTTCTGTTTGTAAATAAATGTGCAACACTTAAGATTCATGTGTCGCGCTAAATGGTATTTTCGTGTAAGGAGGCCACGCAGTGGAATATTGTCTATTCTAGTGGCACTGCACTCTTGGTTTGTACAGGATGGTTCTTGATCGTGATCCGATCATTGTATATGACACTTCTTCCTTCATTTCTAAAACTTGGAAAAATCCATCTTTAATGTTTAGGTCTGTTAATGTGGCTATAAGGACAGTATTCCCTTGGATTTATCGGTTAATTTTGAGGAACATGAATTTTAGAAGCCAAACTTCTGGAAACGAACTGCATATACGTGACCACTATGCTGGGAAACCTGCAACTAGCAGTCCCAAACACCCTTGTGAACAAAAATTGTGTACATGGTTGTGTAATGACTAAAATACCCTTGAAGAAGTTATAAAACGTGATTTTTAAAAAGATAGAAAAGGTTATCAAAAAGTCAAAAGTAAAAAAATATATATATTTCTTTAATTTTTTTTTAAAATGCTCCAACCCAATTTTTTTTCTTGGTGTATATTTGTTGCATGCACGCCTATGTGAGCGGAAGTCTTCAACGACTGTTTAATTCAGAAAATATAAACAAGTGGTTTTCACAATACTAACCCCAAATGTTGACTGAACCGACTGACATAATTTTGCCTTCTTTTTTAGAGCGAAAGAAACAGCACGTCAAGAAAATCCAAGCGTGGAATGGTTGGTAAGAAGGAAACCTGAAGGGCCTCAAGAGTTGAAGCCACGGATAAAGCCTGCATCTTGCACTCCGTTCTGGTTCTTTGAGTTTTATTTTTGCACAGTGTAATCCTCCTGAAAAAATCGTGTCCTCATGATCCAAAGAAAATAAATTAGGAAAAACAATTAAAAAACGCCTTTAATTTGACAAATACTAAGTAACAATTCAACCTTCAAGACAAGCAGTTCATCAAGAACCTTTATCAGAAGTTCATTGCCTTGCATTTGGTAGCTGCTAGAGGTCGATCGAGCAACAATTTGTTATAATTCGCTCAAACTTTAAGCACTTTTTGTCACCAGAAATAAAAGCAGAAACGGAGCCATGCCTGGACTTTCGTCTAGTTTTAGAAATATAGCATCCGAAGTCTTTAGTCCGTTGAGGCCGAAGCCAATGATTTGAGAAAAACAAAGGCGGCTGTACCGCTGATTCACTCGCCAGCACCGGTGCATACCTATGGTGACATTATCGCCGGTACAAACAGTCACAGCTTCAAGACAGTGTTTGAACAGGCTTTAGCGACGATCTTTGATTCACCAGTACAGAATCTATAGTCTGGATCACCCAAATGAGTCTCATCACCGGCATAATTTATACCGGTGATGCAAAACCACTTCTAAGATCACCGCATATCTCCATGGAAAATTAGCGGGTCATCTACAGTATATCTTGCATAATATATAATTTCATAATTGTTTTATACAAAAATCCTGCACAAATCTGAATATATATATCATCTGATCCAGCAGCAAAACTTGTAGCATTCAAGCTAGAGTGCAGTAGATGTCCTAGAACGTAGCAGAAAAGCCAGGGTACTTCGAAAATGCATAAAATGAAGTTGACAACATTGTCTGAGCCATGCATAACCTCTAATCAAAATTAATCCAAAAAGGAAAACAGAATAATTAATCATATGTAATGCAGATCAACAATGAAGTGTGTCACAAGCACTGCTATCTCATTTGCTTGAGTACCAATGTTTATGAACTACATAGAACCTACATATTTAGTTACATTCATTCGCTACATTTATCCGCATTAACTAAACAATCTGAGGGAAAAAAAAAAGCTTTATGACCAGTGCAAAACGTTTTGATGCAGTATTGAAACCTAGTCTATACCGGTGAAGTGTATCACTTGTATAGGATCTGTTTCTTACTCCTACCGAATTCGGGAGACTATGCACGTAATGATCAATTTGATCCTTTAATAATTGCCGTATATATGTTATGGAGATTATTCCAGGTACATCCACCCAGGCTCATGAGCTTAAGGTGTTCGCCCATCAATGGTCTGGTCCTGATCAGACGGTTTCTTTGTGAGGAACGTACTGATGATTTCTTGTTTTATGGTATCTCTTGCATAGGATTTTGATCTATCAATAAAAAGAGTGCCGAGTCACCCGAATCAGCTGGGATTATCTATTTACTGGGTCATGAGTTAGCGTCAGCGAAGATCGTCAACTAATTGAGCACTTTCTTGTGTTACACAGAAAATTAAAGTTTGTTAATTTTTGAATTGTGAAATATCATAAAATTTACTAAATATACACAAATACCTCAATATTACATGATTGATAAAAAAAAATCAAATATAAAGTCCTAACGGACTTATATGCTTCGTCTATTTATATTTATAAAAAGAATGCACTGTAACCCAACCGAGTTACCGAGTCAATTTTCTCGTAGTCTTTAACCAATTCAAGTCTGAGTCACTAGCTTGCCAACCGTGATCACATAAATTTAAGAAATTTTGTCAACACATAAATTTGTGGCAAGAAGATGCAGAGAATCTCTGAGGTATACTTTTCTCTTTCTGCCTTACTGCTAGGCGGAGAAAGATACTGCTCAAACTTAAAATCTTAAATTTACAAAACTTTGAATCTTGATATTTAGAATCTCGATTTATTGGTTCGCACGTACATCCATGCATGGCTTTCCATGAGGATGGCAGCAGCTAGCTGCTTTTAGAACTCAATTATTTGTTTACTTGCGACCATTTTGTGACGGACTCGAAACTAGCTTTTCTTTAAAAATTAGGACATATCCTTTCTGAAACCCAAACCCAACCAACGAGAGTACGGTACTAGTTGATTAAATGAGGGCATCCTCATCACCATATTGGCAATTTTTGAAGTATTTTTCGCTCGGGCATATAAAATTAATCATAATATTTCATTGGTATATTGGTAGATATGGGCCATATTGGCAAAGTAAGCTGTTTAGCCAAATCGCGAGACCATAATCTGATGGCGACATTTAATTTGGGTCCCCTTATCATTTCATTTGTGCAGCATAATAAGTAAGAGTTGGGCCCGTATGATGCACATTTACGATATTGTTTCTCTGCTGACATACGTATAGTTGAGCGTTCAATAAACAGAAGGAGAAAGATATTGTTGATTGTCTCATATGATGGGATGTCATAATATATTTTTCTTTTATGTGCATGTCAACTAAATAATATGGTCCTCAAGTTCTCGTCTACATTTCTGTACCTTAAGTTTAAAAGCATCTATTCTGCAAAATATGTATAAATCAACATCATTTTCCTTTTAGAATCGTATTTCAGACCATGCTTTCTGGAAATAAAAACTCATTAATTGATTATTCACCGCGGGCTAGTACTATTACTTTTGTTGCTTCTGAAATAAACTTGGGGCAAATTATACAACTTGTCAATTTGTTTTAGTAATCCAAGACATTGGTCCTACATTGTTCAATCACTTATATACGTTAAATTGTTTAATAATATTAAAGATGTTAACTAGGCTGAAGTTAGCTGACGCAAAGAGATTCATGGCTTGGATGCGCGGAGTTGAAAAAAAAAAGGGGGGGTGGGGGGAGAAGAAAATAAGTCAAATTTATTGGTTAAACATAACCATATGTGACAGGAATAATTAAGATAGACAACAGCCTAAGGATTCTACGTTCACCTGCTTTTTTTATTCAATGTGAAAACCAGTAGAGAAAAAGAAAAATAAGCCAAGGGGTGCAGGTTTTGAAAGACATTCTTGAGCTCACTTCTTGCAGATCATGCCACGGCCATTGAACCCGGTTTTGCACACCAAGTCCTCTTCGCCCGGATGAACGGCTCCCTCCACGGTCCTGCCGGACGCCGTGCCCGTGAACCTTGCCGCGGCACAGTCGGTGGCGAAGAGCCCCGAAGACAGGAACTCACGGTCGCCTCCCAGCACGGGCATCTTTAAACCAATCTTAGCTCTGCTCTTGTAGTTGTCCGCATAGGTCTGGCCCAGCACGCCATTGACGCTGCCGGTGAGGGAGTAGAACCTGAAGCCCAAGTCCAGGTGAGCGAAGCAGTCGTCGTCGGTGATGCCATAGCCGTGGACCCTGGACTCCTCCTTGCCGATAGGAACCACCTTGACCATGATCCTGAACTTGTTGGGTGCCTCCACCACGACCTCATTCGCAGGTGCGTCTAAGCGAGAGATGGTGAGAGCAGATGCAGCGGCACTACTCGACCACTGAGCGTTCTCTGCGGCGGGGAGGAAGACGGGCTCGCCGTCGAAGGCAATGGCCAGCTGATCAACCGCATCATCCCATTCACCGACCTGCGCCAATATAATCGTAAAATACAAGCAAGTTAATTTTCTGCTTTTCTGCAGCGCCATGCAGCTTATGTGCATGGCGGGGTATTCTTTCATTTTGAACGTAGAGCTAGCTAGATAAGAGTTGCTGAATGGGGGCTCACCTTCTTTGCACCAATGAAGAGCCTGTGGTTGTCAAAGAGGATTCCGATGGACTGGACCCATGTGAAGTCTCGGTTCATGCCGCCGCCTCTCTTGCCGATGAAGTGGCCGTTGATGTGGACGTTGGTGTCCGACACCAAGCAGAAGTCCTTGTCTTTCTTGCCGTGGAAGTAAAAGGTGATGCCATCCCCTCCGATGAAGCGGGGATCATCGCACACAGCACCAGGCTCGTCGCAACCTGCACAGACAGAGACCAACAAAACGTATATGAATAGGTTCCTTTGATATACTGAACTAATAATGACTTGACTTACGGCAGACTGGTGTGCAGGTGTGGCAGTTCATTTTGCAGGTGGTGGGGCAAGCGTCGGGGCAGATCTGCTCGACCATGTAGCATTTCCCAAATTGAGGTTCATGGCGCCTGCACCTCACTCTCTTGCGCGTAGAAGATGGTGGAGTTGCAGATGCGATCTCCACAAAAACAAAGGCGAGCAGGAGGAGGAGGAGGAGGCGGCGGGCAACCGGGACGTTTGCGGAAGCCATATTTTTTTGCAACAAAAAGGATCTCTCTCAATTGGCTGGTGGGGCAATGGCTTGCAATTGGATGTGTCCTACTGTTAAGGGCCATTCATCTATTTATAGTGCTTGGAGTAGCAGCACCGCTGGATTGCCCTTACTCAGATTGAAGAACGTGCGCCTTACCACATTGACGTGCTACCCACTTGGAAATCATTGCCATGCAAAGTTAAAAATCTATCGCTTGCTATTCCGTTGACCAGAGAATTTCTGCGCGTATGATCAGTCGAATTTCTGACTATACAGCAGCCTTCAAGTTTCTTTCTTCTTTTAGAACTTTTATCGCTTTTTTTTGCAAGCAAGCAGGGCTTCCTGCTTGCCAGTCCTCTTCAATATGGTCGATATTTTCATTCAAACCAAAAATTTCATTAGAAACAAACTACACCTTTCCTCCCTACTGAAAAGCCCCGCATTGGCTTTCTGTTTGTAAATAAATCTGCACCTGTTAAGATTCATGTGTGGTCCTTAATGGTATTTTCGTGTAAGGAGGCCACGCAGTGGAATATTGTCTATTCAGTGACACTGCACTCTTGGTTAGTGCATGATGGTTCTCGATAGTGATCCGACCTTTTTATGAAACTTTTCAAGCTTCTCCTTCTTTTCTCAGGCCGTGTCTCATATTCTTCCTTCATTTCTAAAACTTGGAAAAATCCATCTTTAAAGTTAAGAGCTGTTAATTTAGCTAAAAGGACAGTTTGGCCTTAGATTTGCGGATGATTTTGAGGAATATGATTTTACAAGCCAAACATAAAAGTGGTGCAGAAGTGACTTCCTGGTGACGAACTGCATAGACGTGACCTCTACGGAGGAAAACCAGAAACTAGCAGTCCAGCAGAAGTCTTCAACGACTATTTAATTTGGGAAATATAAATAAGTTTTTTTCACAATACTTACCCCATAGATGTAACCTTGACAGCACACATATGTAATGTAAAGTCTATTTTGTAGTGTCCAGCACGAAGCATACTTTGCTCTATGCACCGCTATTCTTTAGAAACAGGTACTCGAAAAGGGGCTGGGTGTTTTTAATTTTTTTTTTTTTCTCAGTTACAAACCGTGAAGAATAAACCTCTTGTTGGCTTTGCTTTATTGTGATAGAATGTTAAGTAGTCTAAACTTACATTAATATGCTCTTGAATTGCTTCAAAAGCTAAAACGATTGACGCCAGGCCTCTTCGAACGCCTACGACACCTTCCAAAATCTCAAGTCAAGGAGAAATGACATCTTATCACGAATCCTTTCAATATCGCAGCATGGTTGGCGCCCTCCTGTAGCTCACCTTCACAAGACCAGAATTATCATATCTGCTTGTGAAAGAACAATTGGAGCATTGGACTGCTGTAAAACGTATCTCATGGTACATCAAAGGTACCATTCAATCTGGCTTACTCATTCGAGCATCCAATCACCTATCTCCTAATGCATGTTCCGATATGGATTGTGTACGCTGCCCAAATGTTCAGAAATCTACTGGCGTTGTAACGTGACAAGCAACGTTTAAGGGAACCTCTTCACTCGACATTCATTATTGAGACTAAGAGATAAAAGAGGACGTAGGTGACATTCTTTGAACCGAATTCTATAACTCTAGTGTGCATTTCTTTCATTATTGCTTTCCTTGTTATGATCCTTGAACCAAGTTGTGTAAATCACAGGCACCTGATCGGACGGGGTTGCTACTTTGTTGGTTTCTGATTCAGCACCTTTGATGAAATTGGAGGTGCTTCTTGAAGTATTAGCAATCTTGAACATGATTTCATAAGAATGTGAAGCGATCGTTTCATTCTTTTTTTTCGTGTTGAATTTTTCCACAAGTTGCTCCTCTTCTTATCGTCCGTGCAAACCGTTAAGGACAATACAATGTATAATTTGTCCAAAGAAATGGGGGCCACGAATGGGCAACTTCCAACGCGGTTCGCCCTTCTTCTTCTTCTTCTTGACATTAGATGAACGAGCGATGGCCCGATTTCTTTGAACTCGCAACAAGATTAATCTAATTCTGATCAGAAAATAAAATGCTTTTCTAAAACCTTTCTGCAAAAGTCTAGCTGGTAAGCATGGTAGGAAACTAATTAGAAACATGTTTTCAATGTGAATTATGTTTTGCACATAGTGACAAGTGTCTATGACCCCTAAGGCTTGAGAACTTGGATGTTTGTCAATCCTAGGTATTTACAGATCTACATAATCAGATGGTGTTTCAACTAGGAAAGGTCAATCCCTTTGATATAGACAACTTTTCTTAGAATATATTGGCAAGGAAAACTGATTCTTGACATGAAAAACTGATTCTTTATATAATAGTAAATTTTCACAGCTAAAATGCTGAGACGGGTTTAGAACCCTTATCCTCTAATTTCATGCAGAAATGTTCGACAATTTGGTGCGACCATGACTGTCGTCAGGCACTTAAATGTGCCCCGAAAGAGATAACAAAGTAGTCAGGCCACGGCTGTTAGACGGACAGCGGCGGTTATGGACATTAAACTCTCTGCACGAGTCCAAGTCGAATCATGTATATATATGCTTTGATGGCAAGGATACTAGCCACGGAGTTTTACAACTATCAGCCAGCTACTGATCTCATGACTCAACTGCAGTTTCCCCCAATAAAGAGAGTGTTGGGAGAAGGTAATCCACACTACTGCAATCTTGCACATCCTTAATGTGTGGAGATTCTTGTCACGTTTTGGTAGTCATGCATGTTGGCACAGCGGCGACATCGGCATGTAGAATATCCTCTCTATCAGGTTTTGAATTGAATAATTTGAGGAATGCGGATCGAGAGCATATGGGCATATATAGTTGTGATCTCCATGTTTCAAAATTATTATTGAATATTATAAAAAGAGTTGACGGTTTTCGGCCTGCCTAAATATAGGATTTTATAAGTTGAAAACGTTCGGAACTGTTAACTTTTGGATCCTTAGCGGCTGTTTGGCACCATCCAATGATTCAGTCTCAAAATTTAGGCAGACTTCATAGAACACTCAGTTACAGAGTTCAATGAATGTGCAGTTTCATTGGATAGTAATAATTTGTTAGTGTGTCAAGCAGCCTCTTAATGAATGTGCAGTTTCATTGGATAGTAATAATTTGTTACTGGGTCAAGCAGCCTCTTAAGATAAAATATTAGCCATAACAAAAACATATTTTTCTTATTCAAAAGTTTACAAATATTTGAATTATGTCTATGCGTGTGTGTGCACAGTTAATTACTTCATGTGTCTCTGTGTGTGTATGTTACACGGCCCACAGATTTTAGTTATCGCGCCTCCATAAAAGCAAATGATCTGGTTACTGGAGATGTCAGGCTGTCAGCTGCTACAGATAGACGCAGAACTTCGGCGATCAACAATATGGTAGGTAAGACATTTTTTTGCAATATCCTGAATCTGTTTCTTTGTTAACAGTTTTAGAGTGGTGTGGACGTCGTGTTGGTGGGGAGCAAGCTCCTCAATCAGAGTTGGAGCACTTACCCCCCTCATAAATTACTAAAACAAAACGAGAGAAACGAATTGTCATCCCTCTCTCTCTCTCTCTCTCTCTCTCGCACCAAAAGTTGTTGTTGCACGATCGAGTTTCAGCCAGTAGTCTTCTTCCACCTTCAATGAGTACTTTTTGCGGATGGATAATCCTTACGGCCAAAGATGCATCAACCGGGTCTGTCTTTGTTGTCTCATTAGTAGTGCAAGATTTCTCCCAAAATGCATCTGAATTGAGATGTGCACGTAATGGCTATTAGATGTAATGGATTATCAAAATATCAGTTGCCATCTCATGTCAAGTGCACATTTGCGACCGTGCCCATTCGTAACGTGGGTCAAGCTGATCAGGCTGTTTAAACCTAAAATTTGATGTCAGCAACAGGCGTCACCAATATCAACATCAAAGAACTGCAAATAACCAATCAGGGGTTCATAAGCTTGCGAAAGCATGAAGCTCACACAACTCGGATGATGATATTGATGTATGTTGAACAATGAGAAGCTGCGGTTGAACAACTGGCAGTGCTTTCACCGGCGCGCCCGTCTTCCTTTTTGCGACTGCGAATGCTCAGTTAAAAGCGGCTGCGTATGCTCAACATCATTCGCTTGGGTTGGACGCCCCAACCCATGAGGCTGTCGCGGGCAGGCGAAAGCACTCAATAAACTCAGAATCAAGGCTAAGGTACTTTCTTTTCAATTTTGCTTCTGACAGGTATTCAAATTCCAAGCTGTTTGTTAAGTTGGGCGTTGGAAATTGGAACCCACCTCAAGATCATGCTGCTCAGACAAAATCTTGTTGATTTTGTAGTTCTTATTTTCTCTCTTACAAGCAGTTGGCATGGCCCGATGAGCTCGTCGTGCGCCCTAAATTTCGTGTCTGCCGATCAAGTACTTCAGGAGAAAATAAAAACAGGACAATCAAAAGTAGAATGTCCAAGAACAGAAACATTCCTTGCTTGAAAAATACAGAAAACGCTGATTACAACCATGTTAAAGTAATGGAAAGAAACATTGGATAATCACACAGGAAAACATTAAACAATGGCACAGACTACATCGCGTGCCGGACCTCATTAATACATGCAGTTCTTGCTCAACTGTTCTTGCAACTTGTACACTTCAATCGAATTTCATCCCTTTGGCATATCAAAGAAAAGCTAAATCCTATTGCTATAAGAAAATTTTGAAGTATCGCCCAAGGCAGTGATCTCCCGAGAGGCTCATCATTGTCTATAAAGTTGATTTCTTGTTACATAGATTACGTCTTACACAGTCCGATGCTTAGGTCTTTTGACATGAGGCACCAGACAAAAAAACAGCAGTTCCAATGCTCAGGATTAGTCCAAAAAATTTGAATAGGTTATGCTGCCAAAAATTTTCTCTGCAGCTCAACACTGAAGCTTGAGTTGCCTGCTGTGTAGGCTTTTAAGTTTTGTGAGCTCTTTCCTTCTCTTTCTGGCTTCAGTTGCAGCAGCTGCATCTGTCAATCTCTTATTATATTTATGTTTATCTTGAAACTGTGTTGACGAATGAAGAATTGAACATTGAGGCAGGGGAGAAACATGTTCCTTCGAATCTAGATCTGCCAAGACGAAGTTCTCATGGTTTGAGGGATCATTGGTTCCAACGATGGGTATGAGGGCAAGAGCTTTAGAGTGAAAACCAGATACGTGGTTTCCTCCATCTGCCAAGCTTGCACTTGCCCTCTCCATTAGCTCACCATTCCTGTCTTCTTTCTTAATGATGCTTATCATTGAACTGGAGGTGCTCGTTTTGCCATGAAGACCATTTGGTCCAATGTCTCCCGTCAACTTCGGGGAGAGGTCTGTCTCACGTTGGGTATTGTTTGAACCACCATCGCCTTCTCTGAAAATGGCAGGCATTGGGCAGGAGACTTGATCATTCACAGAATATATTAATGGGCAAGGAACTAGAAATAGTTGGGGCCTGGATCCATTCTGTCCTCCAAAAGTAACTCTTCCGTGAGGCGGATTCGTGGTGCAAGTTGCAGACAGGCTTGTTGTCTCAAAACGAATAGGTTGTGGCTGTACTGATGGCCATGTAAACTGAGCAAATGGTGTTCCATTGTAAACTAGAAGGGGAAACTGCACGGATGAAGGTGCTGCAGTTTCTGGCTTGCACAAGGAATCTTCTGATGGATCTTTCCTAATATCATGTGACTGATTATCCTTCGTTTCATACTTATCTGACTCTGCAATCTACAAAATGGTTGATTTGGAGACAGAATAAAAGATGAATGATTAAGTAGATGCATGAAAAGTAATTTCTTACTAAAAGTTCGTATCTCAACCTGAACAGAAATTAGAAAAGCCCTACTTTAGTTGACTTGCTCCATTTCATAACAGTGCTATGCTTTCACGAATACCTAAGCAAATTAGCAAATTAGATGTACTGCAGAGCATTTTGTAATTACCTGCTCTTTCAGTCGCTTGTTTGTGTCGACTAATGAAAGGTATTCTTGCATGGCAAACTCCATTTCCTGTTCAAATTGCAGTAGATAAGATTAGGGAAAAAAAAAAGCCTCAGGCTTTTCATTAAGAATGTTTACCCTCGGGCTTTCGAGGAAAGATGAATCTGTGTTCCATGTCTCAAGAAAAGCCAATGACAAGACAGGTGCTTAAAAGCACTCATCTAAAATGAGAATTGCCTTCCCAAATGAATTGGTATTATAGAAATTTCATGATCACCACTGAAAGTATTGTGGTAGCAAGAACAGAAATGACATCCTAAAAAATCTCTATACATGACTGAAAGAGAAAACAGCATTATAAGCATAACATGACATTTACTAGGTAGATATGTAAGCCAGTTTTCATATTGCAATACAAAATATATCAGCCTCCCTTTTCTAAAGAGCAAAAAGAACGGACAAGAAAAAAATGCATGCATGTCCATCTACTTGCTTACATGATCTTATCTCATCAACCCAAACTTGTCAAAATAATTCAATTTTATATTCCTTCATCATCGGTGATGCCATGATGTTATATTTATCTGTGCATCATTCTTGAACCAGGTCCAACCTGCTTATTCAGACACACCATTCATGCACCTGGATACATATCCATGTCATAATGGAATGAGATGCAAACTATGATTGCATACATGTGGACAATGGGACATGTAGGTCCCTAGTGGGCGTGCCTATGTCATCTAGTCGTACAATGAAAGGTAAGGATCATCATAGACATCAACAAACTGCAAGAATTAAAGACATGCAACCAACGACGGACCAACATAAAATAAGAAAATACATATCAAAGCAGATAGCAAGTACAGAAACAGCAATATAAAAATGAGTAATGATTCTTACTTGTTTTATTTTCTTGTTTTCTAATGACAGGTCAGTAGCCTTCTTTGTCAACTCTTCGCAGAGGGCCTAGTAGGAAAAAACCATGATTCAGAATGCTACGAAGAGAAACAAGAAATGTGGTATAAGAAAAATGGGTAAGTTTCTTTGAGGTTTAAGATCCCAACCAACATGCAAATTGGAGCAAATACTTGAAATGGCACAAGTTCCACTAGAACAAGTCCTTGGCTTTCTAAAATTCTAATAAAACATGAAGCTGTGTGTGGATTTAGCACTGCATGTGCCCTCTGGAAAAAATATTAAAGTATAAGGTCAAGTGTAAGCATGAGACAGTCAACAAAGGCTGTCTCACTGGCAAACACAATGAAGCATAATATAAAGAAGGCAAAATCACCATCCTGCACTGAAGATAAAGATCAACAGAGATACCATAGGTGGATGTTCTATTAACTCAATTCACTTACGTATCTTGTCTGCTAACAATGGATTGTGTTTTCTTGATGTAAAAATGTAACTGATAACATCAAGCTAACATGGGAAGCAACCATTAAACTTGTTTTACATCACATTATTAAGTTTATTTCCTATTCAGCAAAACATGAAAATTGCAAAGAATGGAAAAAAGTGATCTTTCTGTGCATTAGTACTCAGTTGTCAGCCTCAATGAGCTGAACATTCGCAAGTCTACCCATTTTATTTGGCCCTGTCTACAGGAGCAACAGTTGTTCACTTGTTATCCTTAATCGTCAGCCTTAAACATAATGAGCAGAATATTAAGATATGAAAAACATGGGCTTATAATGTTTAGCCTGTTTTACTAGCCCCTACCTACAAGAGTGATCATCTATATATATATAAATAGCGTCTCAGAGTTTTAAACAAGGTTTTTCTCGGGTATAATACGCTAACTTGAAATAAAGGGAAAAAATACGGTAAATTTTTAAAAAATTTACAAAACCAAAAATGGAGAAATAAACAAAATAAGTGAGAAACTAATAACACAAACATCAAAAGATTAGTCGATTTGCAACAAATAAAAAATAGAAAATGAAAAAAAAAACTGTTTGGCACTAAAAAATTGAAAAGAATGAAAACAGTGATTTGTTTTTAATGTTTAAAAAAAAAAAAACGTGTTTCTTTAAGTTTTACAAGGTCATTTAATTAATCGCGTTTTCTTCAAAAAAAAACCAAAAAAAAAATGCAACAAATTAAATGATGGTTTAAAACTTAAAAAAACACTTTTATTTTTGAAAAAACATTAAAAACGAAAAAACGCGTTTCTAACATGTTTTTTTGACTTTTCACTTTGTTCATTTTTTTCAATTGTTTTAATGCCAAACAGTTTTTTTTCATTTTCTATTTTTTATTAGTTGCAAATCTACTTACCTTTTGATGTTTGTGTTATCAGTTTCTCACTTATTTTATTTTTCTCCCATTCTAAGTTTTTTTTAATTTTTAAAAATTTACGTACTTGTTCCTTTTTTTTCAAAGTCACTGTATTATACCCGAGAAAAACGTCACCGTTTTAAGACTCCGAAACGTTATTTGTGACTATCATATATATATATATATATATATATATATATATATATATATATATATATATATATATATATATATATATATATATATATATATATATATATATATATATATATATATATATATATATGAGAGAGAGAGAGAGAGAGAGAGAGATGCTAGATATGTAGTCCAATAGTGCACATCAAGCTAAACAGAAATCATTACCTGTCGTCGTCTGATAGTCTGCCTCGCAGACTCTCTGTTTGCTTGAATCCTCCTCAGCCTTCTTTCCTCTTTCTCGGCCTATAGAAAGTTTCAAATATAAACAAACTACTTATAAAGCATCAAAAAGAGAAAGTGTAGCTAACCTCACTCAATTGTTGCTTTGGCTTGCCTCTGGTAAAAGCAGCCTGCCTTGCAGACTTCTTAAGGCATTTATCAATAACTGGTAACTGGATTTGCTGTTCTTCAATCTTTATATTTTTCTTTAGCATCGGCTTGGGACTTTTTTGTGATTGCTGAGCTTGTTTGCTCGAGCAATGAGGCTGTTTCAACACCACAAAACAGAGACTCAATATATCAGAAGTCTTATAAATCTTCTTTTTAGCAACTTTCCACTAAAAGAAAAAATAACTCCATATATTCTGTGTTTATCAAAATGCATAAAGGGAATAATAGAAGAAAGTACACAAAACCAAACAAACATAAGATGCACACAAATGCAAGCTCTTCAACCAAAATGACAAACATGGAGAGGATTCAAAGCAATTTGTGCCTGCAAGTGCTCATGAACAAATATACCTTTCATGATGGAAAGTACAAGACATATTAACGGCTATCACCATTAAAGATGTTGCATACCTTCCTGTCAGCAATAGAATGACCTCCCATCCCATGCAATCATTATTATCATTTTACTTTTCAACTAGTCATGTGACCAGTTATTTTTGTCAACAGAGGGTTGCTACTCTACCTCATGGGTTAGATATTTATTACTTTCACTCACTAATTTCATATAAAAAACTATTTCAAAGTTTTATGAAGTCTTCAGTTATCTATACCGTTCTTCATGTCCAAAAGAAGACTTATGTACATTTCTTGTTAAAACCTTCACAAAAAAGCACTACGTTAGAAAAGAAAAGTTTACAGTTGGCCACGGTCTGTCACTCTCATACAGGAGAAGGTACATAAAAAAAAAAAAAATTATAGATGTTCCTAGTTCCTTAAGCTATATCAAAGAATTTCATGCAGGACAAATGCCACAGTCAGGGACAAAGCTAGAAGTATAAGTTAGAGGCGCAACAATACATATTAAAATTTAAAAAAAAAATCATAAATCAAACCACACTGTTAAGAAAATAAATAAATAACAATAATAATGTACATAACTATTTCTTATGTTAGAATATTCTCAATAAAAAATTTTTTGCAATTAAAATGTAAATAGAATGCCATAGGAAAGGAAAAAGCAAGAAAAAAGGCATGCGTTCTAAATTTATTATCACAAAAAATTACTTTTTTTACCAGATAGATAAGAAATGGATGTTGTGTGTGAAATGAGAGATTTAACTCTAAAAAAGTGACAAGGAGAAGAAAATAAAAAATGAAGATTGGTTTTCCATGAGAAAGAGCATCTGGCTGGGGGCAAGGTGGGGTGGGACAGAGCTTGAGGATTTTTGTGCCCCTTGAAGTTTTCGAGTAGCACTTCTACGTCGATGGTTGGACAGAGAGAGACCAGCACCATCAAAGGGGCACTTGATGCAATGACACCCCGACAGGTCAGGGTGGGCAACCCCCTAAACGTGGCTTCACCATTGGGCTGCAGTTCCACATGTCTAATGCATAATATATTAGTAACAACCGATCCTTGCCTATCTACAGAAAGTGCAAATCAAAGTAGATACTATAAAATGTGAAAGTTTGAAAATATTATATGTGAAAATTCACTCACTTAATATGTCCAACATGAAGAAACTATAGCAGCAATTGTTGCAAGTTAAGTTACAGATAACTCTAAGTTCATGAATAATTTTAGTCAAATGGCATTTTTCTGTTTCATAGATACCAAGCTCACTAGTTGTCAACAACCTGATGGTTGGGTCACAGGTCACAATATTGAGACCTTAGTATACAGAACTATGCCAAAAAAAATAAAATAAATAAATAACTGAAGCAATTTAAAGGCAAAAGACATTGGCAGTTCTTAGAAGGTCATTCTCACACGCAATGTGACAAACAATGATAATTGACCCCTGCAAAGTGAACGGTAACGCCGATTCTTAGTAGGAAAAAGGAAAAAAAAAAGCTTTTAAAGCTTATTTTATAGTTTTAGGCCATATTTTTTCGTTTGATAAGGATTTTCTTCTGATATATTAGTTATCCCATGCAGGCACTATAGCTGCATCTGGATGCAAGAAATGCCGGATCCAAGAACGAACAGAAGCATCTGCATTCATGAACCGCTGCTCGCACGGATTTAATCAATTTTCCTTTTTCGAATACTAGAAGCAATAGCTAAAAATAAGAAAATACGGATACAAGAAATGCTATTCATAAAGGCTATTAACTATATATCTTAAAGTTTGGCCATTGCAAAGGGTTTCAGGATAACTCAAGGAAGCTGATAATTATAATCTGAAGTCCGGATAGATACTGAATAAGAGATTACTGCATCACGTCCGCAGGACCTGGTCAAACTGGCGACCGTGATGCGACGGAGTATCTTCATCCAAAACGCCACTGGTCACTTTCCCAGCATCTTTTGAAGCATACCTTGCACCATCAACCCAAAAAAAAAAAAAAAAAAGAAAAACAAAAAAGTAATTTTTAAGTAAAGTTTTATCAAACAAGCACATTTGCGTTCTGTCCTTGAAGGGCCACCATTTTTGGGATTAGTCACATAATAGACACCAAATCCTTGCACAAAATCAATCTACTTGTCCCGTCGCTCTCACCCACATCTAGAACCCAACTCCCTGTAGAAAACTACAGAGAATCGTAAAGAAGCGAAGTTTATCTGGTCCGAAGCATTAAAAACGCAAGTTACTCCTGAGTGAATCTAACTAACCGTAGAAATTCCGACCAGGTTATAGAAAAAGAACGATGCACTAGGAAACAAGGAGGCAATTTCAGCCTCTGGAGACAACATAAAAACTTCAGAAAAATCAAAAGATATGTCAAAAATATCAGAAAGGACGGCGAGCCGAACCTGCGCATCCTGCCAGGAGCAAGGCTTGTTGAAATCCTGGAACGATTTCCCCCAAATCTCAGCTCTCCGCCGCCGCACCGCCGTACGGCACCTCCGTCGACCCCATTTCCTCTCGGCCCCACGCCGGCACTCCAGCCCCCTGCTCGCCATCAGCGCAAGCTGCGCAAACTCTGCAAGTGCGTGAGCAGCATCGAGCTCGATCTTCACCATTGGATCCCGTCCAACGCTGCCAGAAGGCTCGTCCTCCAGAGTCGTCGACCTCTCTGCCACTGCATCCAAAGGCTCCAAGAGCTTATCCGAGGATGGATCCGCACCTCTCCGAAGCTCGCCAGGAGTTGGGTCGGAGTTCGAGGCGGCACCGGAGCAGTAAACCCTAGTTTCGTCTCCGTCCGCAGCCATTGAAGAGGGGAAGCAGCTGCCGCTCTCTGCTTCAGAAGGGGAGAAAGGAAGCGGAAAAGAAAAGCCCTCGGACGTTGACGCCTTTTATAGGCGGCATGGCCTCTTGCCATGTGTAGTGCCATGTCACACTCTACGTCCTTGACTCCCTGCCATGTCATCAAGTCCATCCTTGTTGGCGCTCCCTTATCTCGCCATCTCGGCAGAGAAGCCTCGTCAGATGGATGAACCGACGCGGGACCCGCGATGACATGGTCTCCTCTAAACACGACACCTTGACGTGCGGAAATAGGCCGAGCAGACGCGCTTCGGGTTGGAAAAAGAAAAAATCAACATGAAATTACCGAAACAGCCTCCGCAAGGACGGTATTGCCCTGACTATCTAGAGTGCGGCCTTCTGCTCGAGCGATTACTCGTTTTTCTTTTTATGTAATAATATTAAAATAAACTAAAAAAAATTGTGTCCTTGTATGACAGGAAAGGTCCGGAACTTCTCGTCCAGGACACTGGCTCCCTGGTGATCCCCGAGGACCTGGCCAGCTGATCTAGACTCTAGTCGTAAGTCTCCGTCCGAAGCTGCCACCCAACTCACAACTGGATGGATGGAAGTGTGTAAGGAAACGGTTCGATGTGGCTTCAGTCATCTTTCGCCGGGTGCTGCGTATAGATTAGATATCAGGTCAAGGTGCTTCGGTTGGACTCAAGTTTACCTCAGCTCACTAACTCCAGTCCAGGCTTGAAAGCCCGAGATGGGGGACTCAAACCTGGGTGTGGGAGTAACTTCCGGAAAAGCTTACATGGATCAGAAGTGACACTTGCAATATCAGCTATTGCAGGGGTTAGCATGATAAAAATGACCTGGTTCCTGGAGACAAACTCCAATGCATTGCTTCACTCGTCACTGCCTAAGGGTCGTAATGGGCAGATTGTGGGCATATGACAGCACATTCATCAAGTCAACGACGAGGCAGGGATCAATTATGATAGCTGAACGGTTCACCTGTCATCGCTATTTTTTTTTTTTTTTCTGTAAGGAGATCCAAAATCTCCACAGCCCCTTTTCGCGATGGATGGTGACCATTATGAGCATGAACCATGGATCTTTTGGTGAGGATCACCACAATTACTTCAGCTCTGAAATTCCTGAAAAATTGTGCAACGTCGGTTTGTTATGCCTTTTAAAGACAACAACACCATCTGTCGGAAAAGAAGTTCATTGTTATGAACGTTAAAAGCATATAATCGCACCCATAGTATTTAAATTTTTGGAGCACTACAAAGGAGTCTCGAAACTGACCACTCCTCTCTTTACGGTTTCATCCTTGTCCAGTAAGAGAGGAGTGGTCAAGCATGAGCCTAGAAAAAGGAGAGAAGAAAAAGGGAACAAGAACAGAAGTGGCCAATGCATCTTATCTTTTGTTGGTAGTGAAAATGAACACAGTTGTGCCTCCGAGCAATACCTGGGAGACCAGTGTATAAAAGGATCTTAATTTCATCTGCGTTCCACTAAACAAAGTATTCAACTTGGTGTCTATGCCCGTCTATACTCATCTCCGCAATCGCCAATAACTTTGAGTAGATCCCTTCCTTTCTTTGACACCGAATTGATGTTGCTATTGTCTTCTTCATCCAGTTCGAGAGAAAATATGGCAAGGGAGTCTTCTATATGCTCAGATAAGCCCAGTCTAACCCCTATCATGGACCCTGCAACTGAGGGCTGCACTTTTTGCAACAAAAGGAAAGCTCTTTTAACAGCCAAGAAAGTATAAAATTTATGGAGGAGAATTGCAAATGCACGTTTGTTAAAACCAGGCAATGCTACTGTATATTTCAGAAACTAGAATCATGGCAAGCACTATATTTGTCTACGAGTTGTGAAGATTGAACATGCCTGGTCCAGTATGTATCTAACGGCAACTGCTGGTACTGTAGCCCTGTGCTTTGAGGCTACTATCTTCAGTGTCTGAAGCAGATCTTGGAAAAGGTTCCACCCTCCCCATGCATCTACCATCTGCAAACCACACATGCATTATCCTCAAATGGATACAAAGTTCTTGCAGGTGAATATAGGAAAGGCTCAATTCATATTGACACCAAGAAACTTGGAACACCGGATCAACTCAAGAGACTTGGGAATTTTAAAAGTCAAATGACACCACAAGCAAAGGCGGTTGGGAGATGTAATAATCCAAATTCCAAGGTGCAACGAGAAAGTCTTGTTGTAATCTTCTACTAAAAGTAGTAAACCTTTTGACAAGGCGTGTACTTTGTAGATGACAAACAAACTCTATAACAAAAGAAGAGATTCAGACCATTTTATATTTCTGGAGGGAGGGCGTGTTTAATGGTGGAGCTGCTAAAGGAAATAACATGTTTGTGTTGAGAAACTTCTCAGACAAGAGGCCACCCATAACAGTCCCATACCTGCATTTTTTAAAATAAATTAAATCAGGTGTACGGTACTGCATAACTTTTAAAGAAACAAAAGAGACATCCCGTGTGTGTTGTGTGTACAGGAGAGAGAAAGAGACGTTATAAGTTTAACACCAGTAAGCTGACACAACTCTGCCATTCTCTGTTGAGGGCGCATATCAACAACTGAATGTTGTACCTGTCAAACATCAAAAGTAATATTTTCCAAACAAAGAAATTTCCAATAAAAATTACCAAGTGAAGTGAAAATTATTAACTTGTCACCTGATTGCTGACAACGGGGATCCCATTTTCAAGTATTATCTGCAACCTTTCTGTATCAAAGTTTGTCAATGCAATGGTCTTAATCTTCCCTGCATTCAAAGCCAATAGACATAAATGAGTAGCACCCAACAGTTGAGAGATGCAAAGAAAGTATCAATAAATTGTTGTGCTCGTGTGCATAATAGACTGTCAGATGCTTCAGTGCATCAAGGTATCCAGGATTTGAGTAGTCCCACCTAATAAAACCACAAAGAAGCCAAATAAGAGCACACAGTGGATTGCCTTTAGCATATTGTATATCAAGCAAAGGTGCTGATGAAATCAGCATGAATGGAGACAACACACCAGTGAAATTGAATCATGTCAATACAAGCAACATCCATTCTCTTTCGAGAAACATTAATACTATCTCGAACAAAGCTGCTTGTCATTTTAACTGGACGAGGTACCCATTTGGTAAGGCTGCAAAACAGTATGAAGTATAAACTAATTAAGGAACCTGCCAGGAAGCAAGTATCTGCAATCATATAACAGAACACGTTTTAAGTATTTGTACACCATTGCATTTATAAACAGCTGTACGTACACACAGCTAGGCATCAAGAGCTATCTAAAGGCGATTTATTTTAAGCACAATTGACTGAGAATATCTACACAATTAAGCAACAGAATAGCAAGGTGGATATCTGACACAGACTAATGGCCACCTTTGCAGAGTGAAACAAACTCAATAGTTTTTTGACACCAAAAGAGTTTTCAAATTTCTAGTAGAAAAAAAATGTTTTCCTTTTGATTAAGAAAAAGACATACTTGAATTTTGAAATTCAAGGTGCAGGGACACAAATTATTTGGCTGAATACAGGTGTGCACCCGCAAACTTCAACAAGATCAAGGATATTAGCTCATCCAAAACAAGTTGGTGCATATAGTCCATCAAAAGAAATGTGTCTCCTTTTCTAGAGAAACAAGCTGAAATTTGAAACCAACAGACTTCTACGCTTCGCATCTGGATTGTCAAAACCGAGTAAGAATTATCAAGATACTATATGTAAACAAACTTACACAGCAACTTGCATGCAAAAAGCTGCCTTCCAATATAAAATGTAGTGAGATGTAGGCCAATGGAACTTTCTTGCCCACACAGCATTGTTAACAACAAAACCTAGACCTGTGATGCAGTACACGAGTATTGGGGAAAACAATGTTAAAGTGATACCATTAATCCGGCAAAGTACTAGGAAGATATTTTCCTTTTTGTTTATCTAATTTCTTTTTTGGCACTCTACATGTGCAAAACACAACCTGGATAAAGAGACATTGTCACTTCTGCAGATGAAAGTTCGCAGGCAAAGAATTGCCTTTTGGAGCAGCAAATACGAAGCACATTCAGAGGACACTCTCGCTAAGTTCTTCGAACCATTCCGCTGGACTTACTTCGTTTCCAGACAAAATTGACATCAAAGGGATCTTGAGTCATTTCAGTGGAATTAATGGCATGATGCAGCATCTGTTTCATTATTTTCTTAAATACAAGAGGGCCACAAGTTTCTAGCTCACCCTTTGATATCGTTTAGCAACTCCGGTGGCCGCTCCCGCCGCACCCTGTTAATGAAAGTGCCGTATAAATCCTCTGCTGGCCCATCTGAAACACATGGTTCCTAAAACCATTTTAAAACCAATTTTCTGATTGAGTTGCCAGCTCCTCAACAACCTCTCCAGCAAAATTCAAACTAGTAAGTTTCACGTAGACTGAAACATCAGCTTTATATACATATACATATAGATAGACACACACACATATATTTATATACGTACATAGGCACACACACACACACACCCCCCACAAGTATCTTTTTAGTTCCCCAATTTTCTGACTCTCACTCCGTCCTCTTTAACTCCAATAATTGGCAACCATTACTCGCAGTTGACATAGCAGTGAAAGAATCGACTCCCGAAGTGGGTTGGGGCAAAAGCAGATATCACAGACAGTCCAAGCAGAACTTTATTATCCGCATCACAATCTAACTGTAGTTCAAAGGTGGAAAGAATTCAAATTCCCGAGGAGAAATCAGAGGGCAAGCTCACAAATGTCAGCCATGTCGAAGGTGGTCAACCCCGCATCTGCGTAGCGGAGCATGGCATCGACGGCGGCATTCCTATCGATCCTCCCCCACCCTCCACTCGTCTGCCACATTCCATTGAGGATCCTGCATATCACCAGCGAGTCGTCGCGGCTCTTCACGGTTGTTCGCCTCTCGCTCGCCGTCGCCTGGGCTCCCTCATCGCCGACTGCCTCGCATCGGCACGGATTGGCAACGTTGATGGGTCTCCAAGCTCCGTCTTTTCTGGTTCCGAAGGGTGATTGGAGAAGAAAATGGCTGCCACCAAGGGTTACCGCCATGGTAGGAGCTTGGAGGGCAGCGGGCAAAGCGGCGGTGAACCGATAAGGTTCTCTTGGTTGGAAGACGGCAGGCCAGGAATCGCCGTGGTTTCCAACGTCTCAATTGCCAAACGCTGGCTAATAGAGAAGCCCCTCTTCGCGGTGTGCGGCTTCTTGGATGCGTAGATCATCAAAAGTTCCCGGGCTCACCATTAAGTTTTAAGTTTTGAACTTTTCATCTTCTTTACGTGGGCAATCAGGCGATGGCAGAGTGCATCGAATCACAAGCAAATGAGCTCGAATGCCGTTGACTAGGGTGATAGGCGTCGGCCATGACCGGATTTACGACGCTAGGCTAACCGAGGCATTGTTTGACTTGCGCCACCCACTCAAGCTTGTCAGTCCTGATTGTTTTGGAGAAATTTGATTCGACTAACTAAAACCAAGAACAGATACTATACCTGATCTTAGTCACAAACAAAAGAGGCAGCAACAACCAAGTTGAGTGGAAAAAACTTCGCCTGACAAGCGGTCGGGAGTTAGACAGCGTAGTTGAGTTAAGTCATAAGTCGATCAGGTCGGGGCTGGCTTGTCTTAAGTCGCCATCGCCTTGCCCTCATCATTGTCCAAGCGAAGGAAACGCAGCGGATAAGGGGTTCGAATCGCAGTGGGCAGTGGGAACCTTATCGATTCAACGTCGCCATTGCCCCGCTTCCTTCCTCCCCACACATGGCGGCAAACCTCAGCAGCGGCCATTTTCTTCTCGAATCGCCCCTCCAAACCAGAAAAACCGGAGTTCGGAGACCCACCATGGTGGCGAAACCGTGCCGATGCGAGGCGGTGCGTACCGAAGGCGGTCTGGCGACGGTCAAGAACGGTGACGACTCGCTGGTGATATGCAGGGTCCTTAACGGAATGTGGCAGACAAGCGGAGGGTGGGGGAGGATCGACAGGGATGGAGCAGTCGACGCCATGCTCCGGTATACTGATGCAGGGCTCACCACCTTCGATATGGCCGACCATTGTGAGATATTCTCTTCTTTTTTCTCTGTTTGCTAGAGTTCAGTTTCTTGCTTCTGCTTCGAATTGTAGGTAAATCCTTTTATGAGCTTGGTATCGTTATGACTTCCTCTATTTGGGACCGTCGGGATGTTGTGAACGACCACCGTGAGTTTCCATTATTTTAACACTACGCAGTGGAAATGATGAAATTGGCTAACTATAAAATAAAGTTGCATCTTATTGTTTTGGTGATTCTAACAAATGACAACTTGTGCCGAGTCATTTGTCAATGTCTCTTCAGTCTCCGAAATCGGCGTCGGGACAACTTAATATTACAGAGAAAGCAGGATGAAATTGGCGGGCGTCTATGTTTGTGTGATGGGGAAGTTGTTGGGACACTGGCTAGCATCTAACCTTCAGAAATTTGTTCCTAAAAGGTTTTATAAATGATGTCTTTCAGATGGACCTGCAGAGGATCTGTACGGTATGTTCATTAACAGGGTTCGGCGGGAGAGGCCAGCAGAGTTGCTCAATGATGTGAAGGGGTAAGTCGCGAAAAACTTGGCCCCTTTTGTATTTGCAGAAGCAACGAAGCAATTATTCAGATGCATTGAGAATCGGTCATATAAGCATCTTAGCTGGAAAGGGATGAAAATAACAGAGTAATTCGCCAGAAGTTCTTAGTTTTGGTTGAGAGTTTCCATCTCTTTTCTCTTGGCCCATGGTTTAATGGTTAGGAAATGGATATGTTGTGCAGAAGTCAAGTTTGGGAACTGTGGTGTGTACTTGAGAATGCTTTCGCTAAAACCATTTCAGCGTCTTCCTGGTTTGGTTCATGTTTCATTGGTCTGGATGTTGGTGCAATATAACCAGCAAATACCAACTGTTAATGTCTGACCAACGTTCAACTTCCAACTTGTGCCATTTCTGGGTTTGTGCCTTAAAAAAAAAAGGAAGAAGAACACTCTTTTGCAATTATACTTGACGGTATAGCTCTTGTTGCAGCATAACCATTGCAATTCAAATTTTCTAATCTAGTTCCGATAAAAAGTAGCTGGCGAGCCTGTGCTGTTTTATAAAGCAATTTACATTGTACAGAGCATGCTTCAGTTCTTCAATGCAAAAATACTAGCTTCCTGAACATATCTTAAAAAGATCCTGTATTTTGCAGCCTGACCAAGTGGGTACCTCCTCCTGTTAAAATGACAAGCAGCTACGTTCGAGATAGCATCAATGTTTCTAGAAAGAGAATGGATGTCGCCTGTCTCGACATGCTCCAGTTTCACTGGTATGTTGTTTCTGTCCTGTTCTGGCATGTTTTTACTGTGTATGTAACAGGTAAAACATTATTATGACAATTAATGCTTTCTCTGATTGATTTTCGGTTTGTATTGTCTCACCCTTTTTAGCTTTTACCAGGTGGGATTACTCAAATTCTGGATATCTTGACGCATTGAGGCATCTAACAGATCTGAAAGAAGAAGGTTTGTGGTGGTTGCTACATGTATACATCAATATTTTTGTTTACTTCACTGTGTTTCTCCACTTATGCGTATCCTCACTTATTTAGAAGCATATGCTTTTGATGCAGGAAAAATTAAAACTGTAGCGTTGACAAACTTTGATACAGAAAGGTTGCATATAATCCTTGAAAATGGAATCCCGATTGTTAGCAACCAGGTTTAAATATGTACTTTTCTCAATTTTGAAGTTTTCATTGTTACTTCCCATGGAACCCATTGTAGCAAATAATTTAGTAGTTGATGCTTCATAGGTACAACATTCTGTTGTTGATATGCGCCCTCAACAGAGAATGGCCGAGCTTTGTCAGCTTACGGGAGTTAAATTGATAACGTCTCTCTCTCTCTCTCTTTCTTTCTCTCTCTCTCTCTCTCTCTCTCTCTCTCTGTGTGTGTGTGTGTGTGCAAGCGTGTTTGCATCAGCATATGCTTAAATGATATTCCGGTTCCTAATATGCTCTCAATTTTCAAAGTGCAGATATGGGACTGTTATGGGGGGCCTTTTGTCTGAAAAGTTTCTCGACACCAACATATCAATTCCTTTTGCAGCTCCACCATTAAACACTCCTTCTCTCCAAAAATATAAAAGGGTTCAAATCGTTTCCCTGCTAGTGTTTTTATTATATAATTTACTAGAGATCTCTTATTTGTATTTTTATTTTTCGAATTGTTTTGGAAGAAAAAATCAGAAAGGAACTTTGTTTTCTAGGACTTAGACCAGTATACTTTCTGATTCTCTTTTACTTACTCGGTGTCAATGGGCTCCAAACCTTCCTATGTTGGAGCCACGTTTCCTCAGCTGACCTGGTTTCCAAGATTCACTGGTGCCAGATTATGCGAGTCGTTCATTTCTTGGGACTTCCAGCGGCCTTTATATGAGTTTGAAGTTTATGTATGTCCATCTTGTAGATGGTAGATGCATGGGGAGGGTGGAGCCTTTTCCAGGTTTTGCTTCAGACGTTGAAGAAAGTAGCCTCGAAGCATGGGGTTTCAATTCCAACAGTTGCTGTTAGATACATATTAGACCAGGCATGTGAATCTTCAACCCTTACAAACGGATGTGTTCCATTTCTCTACTGTCATGGTTTTGGATTTGTGAGATCGAACACGCTGTTGAAAAGAAAAGAAACAGTCATTAAACCAACCTGCTCTACCATCATTTTTTCTATGTTGTAAGATAGCTGCATTGTGTTTCCATTTGCAGCCCTCAGTTGCAGGATCCATGATCGGTGTAAGGCTCGGTCTGTCTCAGCATATAGAAGATTCCCTCGCCATATTTTCTCTGGAGCTAGATGAAGAGGATAAAAGCAGTATAGATTCAGTGTCGAAACAAGGAAGGGATCTACTCCAAATTATTGGCGACTGCGGTGATGAGTATAGACGTGCATAGGTGCCAAAAAAGTACTTTGAATTTATATATTTATATATATAATGTATTAAGTTTTGTTCATTTTACGAGGCAAGTATTGTATCTTTCGTTCGTTGAGAGGGTCGTGAGAGACGTAAAACCCGTGTGTAATTTCCATAGTCAGTATAAGAGATGGGCATTAGAACTGGTTACTTCCTGACATTTTATTTCTTGATACTTACAAATGTTGCATGGTGTCTTGCATTTTGTGTGCTGCTGCTTCCCTAGATCGCACGGCAGTGTCCGTCCGTTCATTCTCGCGCACATCAACCGAATTCTTCAACCCTAATGATCCGTTTGATAAGGCATTGTAGTAAATGCAACTAGAAATGGGCATTGGGCCACCCAGTGTCGCCCTCGCCCACTTATCACACTAAGCTGGTGGCTCCGGTTAGGTGATTGGAACGGGCCTGTACCAGGCCCCACCCGCCACCTGATCCCCGGTCCGGCCTGAAAAGCTTTTCCTAATGATGTTCGAACTCGGGTCCCTGGAACCACAACTCCTTCGGCTAATCTGCTCCACATCCAATTCCTGGGCCGATAACCACTACACAGCATTCGACTGAGAGATAGCTGGTGCACATGTTGATATAAGCATGCTTTGATCTTGGAACCGATTGTCTGCAATATTGCTTTTGGAGGAACCTCTCTTTTGGGGCTCCGAAGGCCCCCTAACAAAGTTCTTTGATTGCGGCCGCTGCCATTTTCTTGCTCTGTTTCTCATTTGGGCAGTGATACTCAAATCTGACTTCGCTCAACCACCGTCAGGAAGTTTCGATCAGAAGATTGGTCTTCTCTGTTGTTGTAGTTGCTACTCTCTTGGTCATTTGTACTGTGGCTGCTGAACTAATCCGACTCCAATCGTTTGTGCTAATTCATCTCGTCCACCTGAATATGAAGAAAAAGATCAGATATGTTCCTGCATCGATACAGCTGATAAGACTTTGAAGTCAGAGTGTTTGTGATAGGTCATTGCCCAAAATTTGTTTCTGTTGGCAATTAGGCGCCTCTTGGGCAACTTCACATATGCTTTTCGTTTAGACTAAAAAAGTGGCTTCGACGTACAACTTCAGTTTCGTTGGAAAGACCATATGAAACAGACTTGCAGTAAGTAAGCTTCCCATATGTCACAAGGAAATACAGTCCCCTCATTGGCCAGAAGATACCGGAGAGCAGAGCAGAGAAGAAGTGTTAACTCGGAAGTTGCAAGTGAAAAAGAATGACAGCGATACAGATCACCCTCTGTCCTGGACCGCCACAAGTCCCAGTGCGCTTCTCCACTTGGCCTCTTCCCTTCAAGTTAACCCTCCATCTGCCTCTCTCGGTATTCGACAAAACTCACGGCCTCCGGCCACCCTCTCTCTTGCACTACCCAGCGCCTTCCAGGACGCCATCAATATCATGAAATTCATGGCATATTATTCACAAGTTCTTGTTAGGCTTCCGAACACAATAACCGAACATGTATAGTAAGTTCACAAGAGGGCGTTTTATTGCTCGCTCAAAATTTTTAGGGTCTGCTATTTTAGATAAAATTTTATCACCATACATAGAATAATTTAAAATTTAAATTTCCAAAAGAAACCCAAGATATTAACCACTGGTTTTACGTTGTTTAGACAATCCACCAAGTCTCCTATCTTGAACTGTAAAAGAGGAAAAATAAAATAAAAAAAATTACAGCTTTTTCCTTTTTAATTATTTATCAAAGTTTCGAGTTCGACTTCTTAAAAAGTTGTTCACATGGCATGGTGCAGCATTGAATTCTTGACTCATTAAGACATTTCATACTATCGAATGCCCCTCAGCTAATTTTCTCCATTCCATTCTCCAGTGAGGGTTGGGAATGTCCATTGCAGGAGTCAAGTTTGTAGTTTCCTTTATAATTTGGCATGGAGCAAAAAAATCTTCTTAAGAGAACAGCTATGTCATGAAAAGTAGTTGACCACTGTGTACTTATCAACCAGTGTAATTATCACATTTAGTATAATATTCCTTTTTACCGGAACAACTATGTTATGAAAAGTAATTGCATTGCAGAAATGGGTACCTCTTGCTTTAAGAAGGAAGAAAAACTTAACCTTGTCTAAGAAGTGTGTCTATATATTTTAGTTACGTGGTTTTGGTTGAATCAAAAGACCTGATAAGGTCTGTGGTGGGTGCATATATAGAAAAATATTCGGATGGGCTAGCTTCTATACTTATGCAAATTAAGAAGTTGTCGGTTGCACCTCTTTTGAGTTTGACGGAAAACAGACTTGTCCTTTACATATAACCTTTCCTTTTGTTGATATTAATCAGTGGGTCCTCCCACTACTTCTTTTGTGATGCGTGAAGACAACTTTGGGTGTTTAGTTTAGTAAGGCTGATCTCTCTTGCTCTACGGAAAGGAACTCGGCAAAAGCAATGGAGCTTACAAGAACAAACTCAAGTTGGAGAATTGTTGTTTATTGACTAAAAAGTTCACTCTCAAACACCCAAAGTCCATTGCTTTCAGAAAGGACTGGTACAGCAAACTAGCAACCCAAAGATCTTTTTGTTGTTGAACGTTCTATCATGGATAAATTCAACAAGGGAAACCAAATGAAAAGCTCCTCCCAAATATCCGACCTCCAGCATAAGAAAAAAAAAAAGGAAAAAGAAAATATCACCTGAATTCTTCCCCGAAGAAACCAAACCACCCTGATTCTGCCGATTCGCTCGGCGCTTCTTCCATTTTTCCTTCTGGCCTTCTTCAAACCTCTCAGTGACTGAGTCTATAAGACCCCATCATTCCCTTCGTTTTCCTTCATAACTCTCCCAAACAAATCCGCAGAAAAGAGCGCGAAAGAGAAAATCTCGAAGCAAGAAGAAAAAGAACAAAGCAACTTCTCTTCGAACTAAAACCAAAGAGAAGCGAAAGGGAAATGAGACCTTAATCTATGGTTCTCTCCACACGCTTCGATCTGTCTCATCCAAACAAAAAGACGGAACCGGAGCGGGAGACTTTTCTTCTCCCTCTTCCTCTGGAACTCAAAATGACATAGGGCATGTGGAAATGACTGCGACCTTTTCTTCCGACCATAAAGCCTTTCCCTCTTCCCTCCTCCCTCTTTTTCTTATTTTCCCTCGGAGGTCTCTCTGTGCAATTTCTCATTTCCTTGAAACATTTTCACACACTCTATGCATAGATAAATGTTTAAGGGAAATGAAAAATTGCACAAAGAAACCTCCTGGAGGTCGCTCTCATTTCCACACGCCCTATGCCCTTTTGAGTTCCAGAAGGAGGAAGAGTCTCCTGCGCCGGTTTCGTCTGTGTTTTTTGTTTGAACGAGATGGATCGAAGCGTGTGGAGAGAACCCTAGATTAGGGTCCCATTTCCTTTTCACTTCTCTTTGGTTTTAGTTTGAAGAGGAGTTGCTTTGTTCTTTTTCTTCTTCCTCCAAGATTTTCTCTTTCGCACTCTTTTCTGTGGATTTGTTTGGGAGAGTTATGAAGGGGAACAAAGGGAATGAACTCAGTCGTTGAGAGGTTCGAAGAAGACCAAAGGAAAAACAGAATTTGCGCCGAGCGAATTGGCGGAATTGGCAGAATCAAGGTGGTTTGGTTTCTTTGGGAAAGAATTCAGGTGATATTTTCTTTTTCTTTTTTTTCTTGTGCTGGAGGTTGGATATTTGGGAGGAGCTTTTCATTTGGTTTCCATGATAGAACGTTCAACAACAAAAAGTTCTTTATGTTGCTAGTTGGTTGTACTTGTCAGGCAGACAAGCTGAAAATTAGCCAATTTTCTACAACTCAGAATACTGGCGGATTACTAGTGTCTACCATTGAACTGGTGCATCCATTTCATCCAAGGACTTTTATCGGTTCCGCCTCAAGCAACAAGAAAAGAAGGGAGGGCAGATTCAACCGCATGTCGCGAACTCTCACCCACACACTCGCACTCTCTCTTTCTATTATATAAATAACATTGATTCCTCCAGTTTTCATGAGGGGAATTCTTTCCACACACGCAGCCCAATGTTTTTTTTTTTTTTTTTTGCTGTGTTAATGTGGCAGAATGGCCTTGAGAATCCAGTGCTTTAGATGTATATATATATAACTCAGTCCCCTAAAGTGCCTCTCATGCTAGCAGCCCTATGAAATAGAAATCTTAATGGCTATATAAATATATAAAGTATATATAGATTTTTCCATCAATGTTAGCTACATATATATAGAATTTACAGATTTCTCCAATTTAAGTTTGGATTGAAAATATTCAGTCCTCAACACACCACTCAATACAATGTACATGTACACTCATTTTCTCTTTTTGACTAGTGTACAAAGAAGGCAAGTGTCAAACAAATTAATAGACTATGTTTGAGTAAATTGAAATAATAACAGTGCATCTATTAATTCTTCAACCAGCTATTCTCCCCAGCAGCCCACCTCCAACCTCCAAAAAGACGCAAAATAAAATTTATCTTGACTTTAAAAATGAAAAATGAGAAAAGAGAGCAGGAATTTATAATTTCTTCCAAAAAATTTCGATCTTTTCAATAAAAAAAAGACTAAAAAATAAGTAAAGTAGCATCAATGCCTCAGCTTGGCCCCTCGAATTGACCATCTAAACTATAAGCTAACATCAATTAGAGGTGTTTTTTTTCCTCTATTCTGCTCAAGTAAACTACACTAAAGTTGTCTGACAATTATGTGTGCTAAAATTACAATATGGATAATGCGCAACCTCCACATATTCCATTCAAGGCTTCCATTACCATCACTAAGATGCAATTTCAAAAAGAATACTTTTTTTTTTCCTTTCAATTTAGCAAACCACCACCAATGGAGCCAATGCCTCCTTCATATCATACTGTTGTCGCAGACAGCCTACCGATTAAGAGTAAAAGACTTTAGAAAAAAAAAAAAAAAGATAAAAAGAGCAACTCAACACTGTTGAAGAAGAGGTAATTTAAATAGACAAGTATTGTTTCATATATATCTTTCCCCAACATACAAGTCATTTCTTTGTTATTGAAATGAGAGAGTGCGAAAGACAAGAAATCATAAACAACTTTTAACAAACAAACATGAGAAAAATGCACCACATGGTTTTAAGTCTGGCCTTTAAGTTCTCGGCAGCTCTAATATGCATCCCAATGTAATCACTTTTATTCGTTAACACGTTCGTTGTCAAATTCCAATTCAGATGAAGAGGCTCTCATGAGTTCCCAGATTTTCCATTTCCAGTTTCACATTTTGGGTGCAATTAACCAAAACTTTTCTGGATTCTTAGACCAACTACTTCAAATCTCATTCCATTATCTAAGTTTATATATCTGGCTCCAACCAACTGATCATCTGTTTATAGATACTATTATTATTATGCATGTAAAGACCATGTGAAACAGACATGCAATAAGTACTTGTCATTAACACGGCTGCTAGCGATCGATAAACTTTTTATGGTTAAATCTAAATATCTACTGCATACGCCCCTTAAAAAAAAGTGGTTTAGCCATAACCCTGACCCGATCAACTCTTTTATCACTGTTGGATCCATAGTTTACTCGACACATCCGTTGGAATATGAGATTGCAAGCTTTGCTGTTGCAAGCTTGCGAACAGGGGGGCCCCATCAGATTTTTAAAAATTTAAAATAAGTTTTAGTATAATTTAAATAAAAATTATGAAAATTTATATTTTGGCCTCTATTAGAATTTTGAAAGTATTGTTCGGTTCCTACGACTAAAAATTTCTTGCTCCACCCCTACTTACCAAGATGTAGATGTTTGTACTACAAAAGACCTGGCAATAAATCTTAGTTGTTCTTATCTTTTGAGAAGGCGAAAGAATCAAGTGACTGGTGAGATTTGCCTTTTTCACTTGTTCTCTCACTCAACATTACCAGCGGACGTGGGGAACGATTTCATTTGAGAATCACATGACATTTTGCTTCTGAGAATGATTCCCTTGTTCTTTCTGATTATGTGGAAAAACCATGTTCGATCATATGTCAGGTCGACATTCGCACTTCATAGTGGGTTCGAGATTTCCGTTCTGGATTAATGTCGACATATTCTGAGCTCTTACACAGTTACACTGTTGAGAATCGTTCTTCCAAAGTGCGTAAACAAAGTTCGGTGGATATTTCCTTCTTTGTTCTTTTCCTCGCCTTGGATAAACAAAATCTGAAACGGGAGACAACTACTGCTTCTTTTTTTTGTTGAGAACAACAAAAGCTGCTAAGAAAAAGCCGAGTATTCCGCGTTTAATGCAAGATGATGAGATGAAGGGTTCTAGTAACTTGGATAGATGCTATGCCAGAGTCCGATAAAAAATGAATAAGGAACAAACCATATACGGGTTCACTTATTCAGAGTCTGTCATACCCAGTTAAAGATCTACGTCCATGTCGGGGATGTAAACGGGGACAGTCGACGTTGAGTAATAACAGATCCCCGGTATGTGCAGACAAAAGTCTCGTACAAATCTAACTAGTTTGAAACTACAGTTCATACCTCTAACTGCAAATCCTATATTGAAATCCGAGTTGAATGAGGCATCGGTTGGAACTCGAAGGAGCTCGGAAGTCACCATCACAATTCGGGATCAGGAAAGAAGGTGAAGAATTTGTAAGGCATGTTTTGAAAGCTGCCTGGCCCTTGGTCATAAAATCCATATTTTGTACGAAAATGAAATAGAATAAATGAATCATTTTTCAAAATTAATTTGCTCAGAACTCTTATGGTTGATTTCATATATTGTCTTGCCAATTAGAGTTGCAATTATACGGCTATGCCAGTCCGGCTGGGAGCTTAATCCCTCGACTGTGGAGTTGGATGAGGTCGAATTACCATATTTGAGCATACAAGGTAGTAAAGGGCATACCACGACCCGATTTTGCGAATTAAGAAACAAAATGTTATAAATCGCGTGACGCTGAAGAGCCTCATGCACCTTAAGGACATGGAAATAGTTTCCTGTTGAATTTTTTACGAGATCTTGACATATCTGTTTGCTATCCTGCTAAAGAAGTTGGACCGTTTGGAATCTCGCATACCAATTTTAGGTGGGGTCTTTACATCTCATGATACTGAAACTTGCTACCGATGCAAAATTTGTTGACGAGGAAAGAGAGCACTGCTAAAAGCTTTCATTCAATCAGAAAAGATGGCAACATCAAGACATTGTTACATGAAAGGCAAGGCAGGGCAAGGGAGGTCCTACATCCACTCTGCACAAAGGAACCTACCGCCTACATGATTAGCTGGCCAACCTTGAGAAGGATGGGAAGCCAACGGATGGTTGGAACATTATTGCAATGGATCACCAACCATGCAGAGATTTTAGTCCTGCAAATTTATGCGGCACCACTGTCACAGACTGGAAACTGAAAATCCGGAATGGGTGTCGAGAACTGTGTAGAAAGTGGAGAAGTAGGGAAAGATCGTGAAGCGGATGGGCTTGAGACACGTGGGGAAAGGTTCACGAACTCCAGAGCCTGGAACCTCAACTCCCTCGGATAATCTGCTACGCATCCAATTCTTGGACCGACACCGCTGCACCATTTGAGAGATAGTTGGTCCCCAAGTTGAAATGATTGTGCCTTGCTCTTGGAATCGATTCTCTGCAATATCGCCTTTGGAGGAACCTCTGGTTTGGGACTCCGAAGGCCCCCTGACAAAGTCCTTTCGTAGCTGCCTTTGACATTTTCTTGCTCCGTTTGTCTTTGGACACTTATAGTCAAATCTGAGATTCGCTCAACCACCTTTTTATCAAGAAGTTGGGGATCAGACGATTGGTCTTCTGTGTCGTTGCCATAAGCCTCTTGATCAGTTGCGTTTTCGCAGCTGAAATCCTCCGCATACAATGGTTTGTGCCCATTGCCCTCGTCATCGCTCGTTGAGCGCACCTGAATATGAAGAGAAGGTCAGGTGTGCAGATGTCTAGACATTTTGAAGAAAAGTATAATGTTTAAGAGAAATACAAACCTCCACTTCGTCCAGGTTCACACCGTTCTCTCTAAGAAATGCCAAGAAGATATCAAGATTCTCATCAGTGGGACGATAGTGCCCGCTATAAGCCGACACTTTCTGAAACAAAAGTCAAATATTCAGCATTAGTTACAATGCGAAAAAGGAAACCGAACATAACTTATAAATGTGCGCCACTGCAAAAAGATGCATTGGTTGAAAAACTTAACCCAGCTATTATCAGTCATTTATAGGAAGATACCTAGTCCTTTTGGTTTATTACAACTGACAAATTCTCTTTCCACCGATCAAGAAAAACGTGGGGTTACAAGATCACTCAGTTAAACATTGTGCAGTGCATCAAGCAAATACAGAAGGCTAATGTTCAAGCATTTGGCAGGTTTATATGATAAACTTTAAAAAACTAACGTGGAAAATCTACCACCCCATGAAACTTGACAGTTATTACAGGATATCTAGAATCGGAGCATGCCCATCAATAAAATCTTGAAACTGAAGAAACGTAGAGAAAATAGTGTTGTTGGCATCAAATAGTCCAATTCTCTTAAAAAAACCTACAACGGTACAACCATTGACTGAAGTTGAAGTATTTCTCGAGATTTCCACGTAAGTACCTTGAGCACACCATTTTCTGCAGTCAACCTTCCTGCCGCTAGAGTGACACCACCAGCAAGAAAGCTGGAGTGATGAAATTCCCCCTTCTTTTTCTAGATACAGAAGGATAGAAAAGGTCAGATTTTTAATAGAAAAATGAGATTTATAAGGTTAAGTAAATTGTCAATTTCAGACTTTCTATATCCAAGGAAACAATTTATCTGTGTGAAAGGAGACACAGACTATTAAGACCAATAGGCAACTGCCTTCAGCGATCGATGTCCCTTTTAGCTATAGACGAAGCTTACTCTTATCGGGAGATACATGAAAAGCATCTTCAATAATACAAGGCAAATTACAATGTTTTAGAGTCAAGTGGTTGACAAGAAGAACAAGAACACCAGAAAATTTTCATAGCTAAATCTGAACATAAATAAAGAAAGTAGTTTACCACGCCTGCATAGAGCTTCTTATTGGTGCACATGACAAAGATCCATTTCGCACGAGGGTGACCTTGACCTATTGTTGTGTCAAGAAGCTCTCCACTTTTTACATGTATGATTTTTCCATTCCTGGGTGAATATTCATAGAGCTCCCTCTCTTGCTGAAATAGCACACAGATAGAGGAGATTGTACATGTAAGCCAATTTAAAAAACACAATAACTAAAAACAAATAGCAAACTGCATGTTTTCATGCCAAATATCAGTAGCAGGAAACTCTGTAATAAGCACAGTAGCATCATCCATTGACAGAAATTCACAGCCATAGAAGCAAACTTCTCTAAAACTCCAAAAGAATGCGACCATAATATCAGCAAGCATTTATTAATTTGACATTAAAAAAAATGATGACAGACCTACAGAATCATGAGGTTGATTCGTTACAGCCAAAGAGCTCACGATTTAATCTCAACAGTAAGGAATCTCATTCAGTTATGAAGCCTCACCCTTCAAGAATATCTACTCAAGAACTTAAAAACCACCTCACATCAGAAAAACATATAGCCTCATTTCTCCCTTCCTTTTTAAACATATCCTAGACCACACAGTTTTTTACTAATCAAATTTTAACCACATTTTACTAATGTTTCAATCCTTCCTGGAGTAATTTTAGAATTCTTGAACCCAAATTAGATATTTACGTCATGCCTGTCAATTTTGTTGACCAATGTAAAAATTTGGAACACGGACTTACAGGACCCAGGTATCTGACACATTGTTTCTTAAGCGATGACCTTCTGCATTCTTTTATATCGACATTTCTACCTCCTCCTACGTCCAGCCTGCACAAGAACAAATAAAATAGATACATAAAGTATCCAAAAAGTCATCAACTTGCACATAACATCTTTGAGTTGAATTACTATAGTTACGTCAGAGAGAACTGTCCAAAGCACCTTTAACATGTTAACAGCGATTAGTATATGAACATAATCTTAACTATTCATGGATATTGATCACACTTGCCATTTGCTACTTGCAGGACATATTTGATTGCTCCCATATTGAAATCTAAACAAACTGAAGGATATGTAAAGAAAAGAAAAACAAATATGTACTGCAGGAGTAAAAAGTTCAGGGTCATCACTGTGGTAGTCAGGTAGTGTGATGACAATATGGTGCACTAACAACATAAATCATAACTTAGCATGGCATGCAGCAGAGCTAAAGGAGATATGCTGCATCTGCAGATGCATGCAAACATGCTGAGCATGCACACAAAAGACAAGATTTTTTCCTTATTCTGTATTGATAGAATGTGCAAAACAGAGTAAGAACAGAGGTGAGAAAGGGTGAAGGCAGGTTTACGTGGTTCGGCTGATGGTAGCCTACATCCACGAACAGAGAGAGGTAGATCTTCCTTGCATCTTTGAAATACAAACAGTCCTCATATTTGTACATTAGAGGCCAACGCGTAAACATTGGTTGCCTAAAATGAGAAGGGAACG
>JAANDH010001589.1:0-39238 GCA_011799765.1 Nymphaea thermarum | reverse complement strand
GATCCAGTTTTGAAAAAAACATCTTCATGAAACAATGGTAGAAACGAATAGTCATTCAGTTTGAGAGAGGAAGAAAGGCATAAAGGATGGTATCAAGTATGGATGAGCACATTAAAAAACCAAGCTAAAATCAAAGAGAAAAGATGAATAAGGTTTTTATGGTAGAAGATCATGGTGCCATAAGTACAAAATATTTAGCATTTAATGTTAGTAAAAAAGAAGTTATAACAGCTCCTTAACATAAAGGGCAATATTGGATGCATGACTTCTATATAAAGACAAGCTGCACTCTTATCAACCACAAGGTAGATAGTTGTGATCTTCGCTCACTTCACACGCTCTGCCTTCTTTCGTCATCTCTTACGGCACGCTTGCTCTTTCAGGTGAAAGTACGCTCACTCTTTCACATGAAAGTCACTAAATAAGCAGAAACTTGACCTCCCCCTCTCGCTCAATCGCTCGTTCGCTCTACTCGAAGGGGGAAAAGGGAGAGCGATCGGTCTTTTTTGCATTACATTGCAATTATATGTAATGGTGTGCAGGATGAAGTGGATTCGACCCTCTCTCTCTCTCTAGGCATCATCATCATCATCGTCTGCCCATCAACATCATTACCGTGATTATGGAGGTTTTCCAAAATATATTTACATTTATAAAAAACTTTCCACAAAGATGTAACGCGATGATGATGTTGATGGTCAGATGATGATGATGATGATGATGCCATGAGAGAGAGAGAGAAAGGGTCGAATCCACTTCAGGCGGTCATGCTTTACTTCCATTTTTCATCTCCTTGGTTTATTAGTTAGCTTTATTGGTGTGGTCTCTCTATAGTCTGGTTTTCTCTCTCTCTTTCTTGTTTTGGGGTTTCCTCTTTTTTTCAGTACATTTCATGTTAAATGTTTTTCACGTGTAATTATGGTTTTTTTTTTCTTGAAGAGAGACTTGTTGTTGATATTTGATTCTTCGGTGTTGATTGATTTCTTTCTTTGCTTATTGGTTTCTTTCTTTTTAATTTTTTTGTAATTTCTCTTCTTAATTTATTCTGCATTGTTGGAATCAAGTACAAGAAGAAGAGAGAGAAGCAGACCATAGATAGACCACACCAAGAACACCAAATGCAAAATGGGAGAGAAAAATGCTTCATTTCTTCGACAGTACCCTCTCCTCTTCTCGCCTTTGTTTCTACAAAAGGAGAGAAATCAGGATTTCCATGATGATAATGATGATCATGACAGTGAAGTTGGTGGTTGGGATTTAGAGTTTATTGTCCGTTGAAGCTGACAACTTAGCATTAGACTACCAACTTTAAGATCCAAACATAGTTGTCACTGTCATCATCATCATTGTCAACCTAGCGATCATGCTTTTCTTCTAATTTTTTTTGTACAAAGACAAGAATCGGAGAAGGAGAAGATGGCAAAATGAAAACATTTTTCGTCTATCAAGTTCATTATTTAGAGTTACTGATGTGGTCTCTCTATAGTCTGGTTCTCTCCGTCTCTTTCTCGTTTTGGGGTTCTTTTTTCCCCTACATTTCATGTTCAAAAAGCCTTTCACCTGCAATTATGTTTTTTTTTTCTCTCTTCGAAGATAGACTTGTTGTAGATATTTGATCCTTTGGTGTTAATTTATTTATTTCTTTGCTTCTTGGTTGTTTTTTTTATATATTTTTTATATGGTGAAGTTGGTGTTTGGGACTTAGAGTTCAGTCTAACAAAGCTGACAATTTTGCATTAGGATGTCAACTTTTACATCCAAACATCATCATCATCATTATCAGCCGAGTGATCATGCTTCTCTTCCATTTGTTCGTACAAAGAAAAGAGTTGGAGGAGGAGAAGAAAAGGACCTTTTCCACCTAGAAAGGTACGACTCAATCGGAAGAAATAAATCTCACGGATTGGTGGTGAAGGTGGAAGTTGCAGATGATTGGACAAAAAAGGACGAAGAGGCAAGAGGAAAAGGCCAACCTCTCGCCCTTTCTGGACGTAGTGGCGCTACACGGATCTACTTATAACTTACCATTCATGTCTACTGTGGAGAGAGAGTGGAAGGAGAAGGAGAAGAAGAAAAAGGAAACAAGAAGATGACTCACGCCTGGTCTACCAAGAAAGAGTCATATCATATCAAAATCTCATGGGGAGGACGATGGTCACACCAACCACCAACGCTGCTTACCTATTCTACACGCTAGCAGTGCCTAACACCTCCGGGAATCAACGGTGCGTACGTCAGGGAGCTTGGCTGCGTCGCCCGCTAGCGTGTAGAATAGGTAAGCAGCATTGGTGGTTGGTGTGACCATCGCCCTCCCCATGAGATTTTGATATGATATGACTCTTTCTTGGTAGACCAGGAGTGAGTCATCTTCTTGTTTCCTTCTTCTTCTTCTCCTTCTCCTTCCTCTCTCTCTCCACAGTAGACATGAATGGTAAGTTATAAGTAGATCCGTGTAGCGCCACTACGTCCAGAAAGGGCGAGACGTTGGCCTTTTCCTCTTGCCTCTTCGTCCTTTTTTGTCCAATCATCTGCAACTTCCACCTTCACCACCAATCAGTGAGCTTTATTTCTTCCGATTGAGTTGTACCTTTCTAGGTGGAAAAGGTCCAGATCATGGACGACAGCAGCCTCCCTCCTGCTTTTTGGAGGCGAGATCAAGAACATGAGAGAGAAAAATCTAAAGGGAGACCCCACCAATAGGGACAAATGCTAAACAAGAGAAAAAATTGCTTCATTTACTTCGCCTGCTCCTCCTTCTCTTCTCTTCTTTGCTTTTACAAAAAGAGGGAAAACACTACCACCATAATGAATAATGATGACCATGACAGTGAAGTTGATGGTTGGGACTTGAAGTTGACCGCTTTGCATTAAACCATCAACTCAGAGATCCAATGACAATCGTCTTTTTGTTTCTACAAAGAAAAGAATTGGAGGAGGAGCAGTTGGGGGAAAGGAAGCATTTTTCATCTCCTTGATTTTACGTTTGGCATTCTTGGTGTTCTCTATTGTATCGTTTCACCTCAGTTTTCTTTATATTTTATTGTTATGTTTTGCCCTCGCTGCTCTTTCTTGCGTATAGGGGACTTCTAGTTCCCAAATTTTGTTATGCACTCTCATTTTATCGGCTCTTTCTATCTCTCTTGGATAGTTCTTGCTGTCTTTGGAATAAAAGTATGGATTCTAAGCATATTTAATGGTTTTAGGGTTTTGTTTAAAGAAGGATATTCTTCCTTTTTTGCTTTCTTTCTTTTCTCATCCTTATCGCCACATTACTGGACTTTTCAAGAGCTCGCGAAGTACACTCTTAAGACAAGAAAAGAAAAGAGGGAAAACGAAAGAACAACCTTGCTTCAAACAAGACCATAAATCCATTAAAGATGCTTAGAATCCGTAGTCTTAATCCAAAGAGAGTGAGAAAAACAGAGAGATATTCAGATAAAGTGAGAAAAATAAAAATCACAAAAAAACTCGCCTGATCAGTTAGTGGCATCTCTAGAAGAAGAACGGAAGCGTAAGTTTGGATGAATGAGTCAGAGGAAGGGAGATGGTTACATATATATATATATATATATATATATTTGGGAAATGTAATTATCTCCCTTCTTCCACCTCATTCACCTAAACATACTTTTCCATTTTCGCCTAGAGCTGACACTAAGACGCTGTTTTTATTGTAATAGTAACACTTTGTTACTTTCCGATATATATTTTTTATAAGATCATGATTATATTATGTAAAAATGGCATTGTGTACTGTTCCATCCTTAGCAAACCAATGCTGTTATATGTATTCGAAGACTTGAACACACATGCATGTTGGATTTAGGATAAATGTCAAATGTCGAAATGTGCAATGCAAGAGGCCTCTTCTTGGTCGGGTTAGCTCAAATAAAGACATTCAGGGCGGCCGGACTTTGCACCGACGGGCGATTCCCTTTCTCGCTCATTTTAAAATAAAACTTCATTTTTCTAAAGCACTCCAAAGGCTAAAAGAAATTCTGAGGATGCAAACACACTTACACAAGTTAAACAAGTTGATGCAGGCACAAGTTGATGGTTACACGAGTTGAATCTTACACAAGTTAACGACTAAACTAGTTAAATGGGTTAAGTGAGTCATGTTCGAGCTCAAATTTTGTGTAGTCGAGTCGAGCTCAAGCTTGCTATAAAGAACTTGGCTCGAGTTCGAGCGCAAGTTTTTTGAGCCGAGTCGAACTCGAGCTGGCCAAGCTCAGGCTCAACTCATCTCGTGTGCAGCCCTACTTGCATGGACAGAAGGTGGATGGATAAGGCTTTGAAGTTCAAGTGTGTCTCACATTTTTGCCTCCCTAGGGCATCGTGTCCTTTTTGTACATTTGAGATCATTGGTTTGAGAAAAAAAAATGATCTGAGATTTTCGGTGAAGTTTCCATGAAAATGCTGATCTTTTGCGAATTTCACCAAATATTTCAAATCATTTTTCTCATACCAATGATCCCAAATATACATCACGATTTCATCGATTTTATTGTAGAACTTGGGGTGATATTGCTACAACGATATTACGATTCAATTATATTTATTGTTGACGCCCTTAGTTTCAGTAAGAGACATTTAGTTTTGCTTCTGCATATCATATTAAGCACATCAGTTTCTTTACTTTGATGGCTAATTTAGGACGCATTCATTGGTCTAACTGATATTATTATGTGTTTTTTTTTTCTGCATATTCATATTATTAAATTTACTGTTAATTTTGTTTATTAATTTTTATTCCTTTTGGCTTCAATGGTGGTTACCGTCCCTACTTTTAAGCCAGGATCTGAGAATTAGTTTGGGGTTAAAACCTAGTGACCGCTGCCTACGATCTAGGCTTCGGGCTGGGTATCTGACGGGTACTCGAGACTCAACTCAACTTTGGCTCAGGTCGGCCCGATAGATTTTTTTTAAATATTATTTTCTAGTGGGAGCGAGGGAACGGCATTAAAAGTTTTATTGCTTGCATAGTTTTCCCAAAGTAAAATTCAAATAAAAAAAAGCAGAAAGTGAAGACAAAAGGTTTCTATATGCTAGCTTATTTTTATGGGTCCAATGATATTTTTTTAACAATAATTTTGAGCATCTCATGTAACATATGGTTTTGAAAAGTCTCGCATCATTTGTTTCTAATAACATTTCTGAAAACTGGATTTACGTTTTACTTTTGCTTCCTTTAAATTTTGTGCCGTAAAATTTGTTATTTTTAAGTTGTGCCTCACTCACGTCCGTGCGGCTGGAAATGAACTTGTGGATATTAAATGGAACCGTTTCCAAAAAATAAGACATAGAAAAACCTTTAATATCTGATTCAAAAATCGGTTCAGATTCAGATTTAAGAAATGACATCCGATTGAATTCAGGTTTAAATATACAAGAATATCGGTTGGATTTGGATATGAATTTGGATGAGATTTATTTTAAAATAAATGTTTATATTTAATGAACTTACAATTTAAACAAAGACCGAAACATCATTTTTCAAAGTTTTTATGTAGACTAAATGAACTTTTTATAAATTTTCCTGTGAAATATTCCTTTTTTGAAAATTTGAGTGGTGATCATGGCCCTTGCCAGCCCCTTGGCTCGGCCCCTAAGCTTAAAGGACTATAAATTAAAGAAAACGTTCAATTCTTAGGATGTGCTTGCATGACTTTTAAAACAAAATTTTGGCATATTTAGATGACACTCAAAACTGAGCTTGTGAGAAACCCACTTTTCTTAAAATGTTGTTTTTAAACTCGAAAATGTAAACCAGATTCCAGAAACTAATTGAAAACCTAAGTTTTGGTAAAATAGGACTTAAATTATAATGAGATTTAGAATCTAGGTTATATTCTGAATCATATTTAGAATATTCAGTCTCAGATATACAAGAATATCTAATCAGATTCAGAATCTAGATTCAGATTCGGTTCAAATTTCAGATTCCAATTCAGTATAAATGTGAAAAAACAGATGTGGGTCATATTGAGAAAGTAAAATCCAACTTTGTGAATATCTGAAAAAGCAAAAAAAGTTAATGATATTATCATTTTGGAATATGACCCATTGACATCTTTACCTAATATGTCTATGGGGTCATTGATTTCTTTCCCACAAAGGACTCGATCCAGTTTTGAATGGAACATCTTCATGAAACAATGGTAGAAACGAATAGTCATCCAGTTTCAGAAAGGAAGAAAGCCATAAAGACTGGTATCAAGTATGGAGGAACACATGAAAAACCAAGCTAAAATCAAAGAGAAAAGATGAATAAAGTTTTTATGGTATAAGATCATGGTTCCATAAGTACAAAATATTTGGCTTTTAATGTTAGTAAAGAAGTTATAACTGCTCCTTAACATAAAGGGCAATATTAGATGCATGACTTCTATATAAAGACAAGCTGCACTCTTATCAACCCCAAGGGCAATATTAGGTGATTAAACACTGAATCACGTTCAATTATTGTTCATCTTGATCATGTTAATTTTTTCCAATACTCTTCTCCCCAAATCGCTGGCATTCTTCTTCTTTCCCAATCACTATCTACGTTCTGTCTAATATACCACCCTAGGGTTGGAGCCAAAAATTTTTAACTAAGGAGCACTGGTTATAATATTTTAAAAGGTACCAAAATTAAAATTAAAAACATTTCTCTCAAATGTCAACATAAAAATATGATTTTTTGTTTGTTTATGTTAATAATTGCCCACACGGTGCCCACACCTCCTTTGTTGTTGATATCAATGTACCTTCCACAGGTTTGGATTTTGATAAATCAGATCCCTCAAATTCTTTCAAATGCCATCTCATCCTTTGTACCAAATCCAATTGACAGGCACTCAGGCAGCCGTTGGGAGTAGGGGCCACAAATAGGTTGGATCCGGTACAAGGATTTTTCAACTTTGACTATCAGATTTGATTCTAACTTGAAACCAAAACACACTTAATTGTGTTGGTTTCACCATGGATCTCAGAATCCTGGTGATCTGAGATATTCAGATCCATGGATTTAAGGTCAGACCACCTCTTCCTCCCAATCAGATCTTAAAATCTATGCTATTGAAATCCTTAGTCGGTTTATGCGGTTATCTCAAAACACACCTTTCTATGTAGCCTCAGATGTAAGATCCAATGCTATCAAACACAATCTTAAGTGTCCAAGAATCCAATCCACTTTTCATTCTACATGGCAGATCCAGAAAAATCTCTCACATTTTTTTTTGGGGTAGAAGAAATCTAGTCCACTTATCATTGGCTCAGGTCGCCATTGGAGGTTTTGCTCCAAATAATTTCATTGCTATTTTGTAAACCATTGGACCATCCTTGGGTCCAAGTAGTTTCTTTTAGAGATGTAAATAAATCCAATTTGAATCCGATATCCGACCGAACCGATCTGAAAATTCGGTGATGAAAAAAATTTAATATCTAATTAAGAAATCAGATTGGATTTGGATTTAATAAATGGTATCTGATATGGATTTGGATCAGATTCATTTTAAGACAAATATCTTATATCTAGTTTGTTACGTTTGCAAAATTGGCAAAACCTGGTTCAAATTTCGGATTCAAATTCTGATATGAATATAAAAATCAGATTTTGGATGTGACTTTTATTTATTTGTATTCAAATGGGAATTCAAATCTGAATATGTGAATATCCGAAAGGTCAAATATGATTAAGAGTATATTCGATCTAAATCCAATCCGTTGACATCCATAGTTGTTTCTCTCATTTTCTTCATGAATCGATATGCAATTAACTGATTAATTTTTCTTCTGTTGAGGAATGGTGTTATGCATTTAACTGATTAATTTTTCTTCTAAAGCCCAAAACCTTCCCACGAAAATTAGACTCATGGTGAATGGATGGAATTGGATCTGATGGGATTATTTATTTCTTAATTGTGTTTACCATCTGTTGAACAGATTCTTCACTGTCGGTGGAAGTCTGGAAGCGCACAGCTAGAGGGATGCAGTTGTCAGACTCCCTCTCTCACTGTGTGTGAGAGGGATTCTTTTTTGTATGGGATTATCATAATGTGAGCTCCCAATAAAAGCATATTATATTATATACATGTGCATGTGTTTTGTCATGCAGAGAGCAGTAGGTTTATTAGGATCTCAATGAGCGTCTGTTTACATGTTGCCTTCCTCACTTTAGGGTTGTAACACTGCTCTTGATTGATCAATTAATTTTTTTTTTTCTTGCTCTTTGTTTTCTGCTGGTGAGTAATGTGAATCTTTTCTGGTTACTCCTCATCCCACCTTCATTGTTTATTGATAATCTTCATCCTTAACTTAAGGGCAAGCAACTCATATCCCCTCGGGCCGTCGTGATCACCGTCCCCACCTCCGCATCAGCCCGACGTATAGAGATGGGATCTTTTGGACGCCGGTACTGCTGAGTCCGCCGGAAGCCAGTTTCTTCTACTGCCAAAGTTGTGGAAAGTCGATATGGTTGATTGGTTTATCAACGACTCCACTGCTGGTTTTTCATACAACCGAGAATCAAAAGGAGAGGGANTTAACTTCTTATAAGCAGAAAAAAAAGTTTCAGAATCTGTTTTCAGCTAAAATACCTTTCTTGTGAGAGGAAGCATTGGCAGTAAGTGGGGACTTTGGTAAGGGCTTGTTTTAATTTGGGTCTGTTATATGGCCACCGAAATCCTCCTTGTGTGAGGCGGGAGAATCTAGAGAGACAAAGAAATTAGTGTTTTTTTTTTCTTTATTTTCTCTCTCTCTCTCCCTCTATATATATATATATATATATATATATATATATATAAAACAACCTTAGATCTTAAATCAGACGTCACCAATCTGATGTCTCTTAGTGTATATATATATAAAAAAAACTAGAGTCACCAGATAGGGACTATATATATATATAAAAGACCAGCACATATGATCACTTTACAAGCCCACAAATTCTCAATTGGTGTTTTTATGAAGTCCATCAAATTCTCAATTGGTGTTTTTATGAAGTCCATCAAGCCCATATAGGGACTTTATTTTTCTTTCTTTCTTTTCTCTCTCTCTCTCCCTCTATATATATATATATATATATATATATAACAACCTTAGATCTTAAATCAGACGTCACCAATCTGATGTCTCTTAGTGTATATATATATAAAAAAAAAAAAAACTAGAGTCACCATATAGGGACTATATATATATATATATATGTATGTATGTATGTATGTAAGACCAGCACATAATGTATATATAATATATATATATATATATATATATATATGTATGTATATATATATATAAAAAAACTATTATGCTTTTCTTCCTTATGCTTTTCTTGTGTAATCATCACCGATATCATCATCATTATCATCCAGGTTATTATGCTTTTCTTCCTTTTGTTTCAAGAAAAGAAAGAATCGGAGGAGATGAGAAAAATGAATCATTAATCATCTCCCTGATTTACCTTTGGCATTCTTGGTGGAGTCTCTCTATGATATGGTTCTCTTTGTCCTTCTCGTTCTGGGGTTTCCTTATTCGGTGTTTATTTATTGCCTTTGTTATTGGTCGCCTTTTTTGTAAAATGTTGTTACTAATTTCTCTTATTAATTTAATCTGCTTTTTGGAGGTGAGACCAAGAACATGAGAGAGAAAAAAACTGATGGGAGACGACACCGATAGGGACAAATCCTAAACAAGAGAAAAAATTGCTCCATTTACTTCGCCTGCTCCTCCTTCTCTTCTCTCCTTTGCTTTTACAAAAAGAGGAAAAACACGATGAGCATGATGATAATGATGATCATGACGGTGAAGGTGGTGGTTGGGACTTGAAGTTGACAGCTGAGCATTAAACCATCAACTCGAAGATCCAATTACCATCCTCACCATCATTATCTTCATTCTTGTCTTGGTAATCATGTTTTCTTCTCTTTGTTTCTACAAAGAAAAGAATTGGAGGAGGAGCAGCTGGGGAAAAGGAAGCATTTTTCATCTCCATGATTTAACATTAGGCATTCTTTTGTATGTTTAACCTCAGTTGTCTTTATATTTTATTGTTCTGTTTTGCTTTAGCGGCTTGTTCTTGTGTATAGGGGACTTCTTGTTCCCAAATTTTGTTATGCATTCTCATTTTATCGGCTCTCTCTCTCTCTCTTAGATAGCTCTTGTACTCTTTGGATTAAAAGTATGGATTCTATGCATCTTTAACGATTTTGGGGTTTTGATTAAAGAAGGATATTCTTTCTTTTTTGCTTTCTTTCTTTTGCTCTTCCTGATTGCCACATTACTGGACTTTTCAAGCACTTGCAAAGTACACTCTCAAGAGAAGAAAAGAAAATAGGGAAAAATAAAGAACAACCTTGCTTCAAACAAGACCATAAAACCATTAAAGATGCTTAGAATCCGTCGTCTAAATCCAAAAAGAGTGAGAAAAACATAGAGATAGAGAGTTAAAGTGAGAAAAATAAAAATCACAAAAAAATTCACCTGATCCCTTAGTGTCATCTCTAGAAGAAGAACAGAAGCGTAAGTTTGGATGAATGAGTCAGAGAAAGGGAGATGGTTATATATATATATATATATATCTATATATATATATATATATATATATATATATATATATATATATATATATATATATATATATATATATATATATATATATATATATTTGAAAAATATAATTATCTCCATTCTTCCACCTCATTCATTTAAACATATGCTTCAATTTTCTTCTAGAGCTGACATAAAGAAATTTTGATGATGCAAACACACTTACACGAGTTAAACAAGTTAATGCAGGCACAAGTTAATGCTTACACAAGTTAACGCCTAAATGAGTTAAACGGGTTAAGCGAGTCGAGTTCGAGCTCATTTTTTGTGTAGTCAAGCCGAGCTCAAGCTTCCTGTAAAGAGCTTGACTCTAGTTCGAGCTCAAGTTTTCTGAGCCGAGTCAAACTCGAGCTGGCCAAGCTCAACTCGGCTCGTGTGCAGCCCTACTTGCATGGACAGAAGGTGGATGGATAGGGATTTGAAATTCAAGCGTGTCTCACATTTTCGCCTCCCTAAGGCATCGTGTCCTTTTTGTATATTTGAGATCATTGGTTCAAGAAAAAAAATGATCTGAGATTTTCGGTGAAGTTTCAATGAAAATGCTGATCTTTCCCCAATTTCACCAAATATTTCAAATCATTTTTCTCATACCAACGATCCCAAATATACACCACGATTTTATCAATTTTATTATAGAACTTGGGGTGATATTGCTACAATGATATTACAATTCAGCAAAAATCTTTATATAAGATAAGTAATTTTTTTTTAAATTTACAAGTAAAATTTTAAAAATTTGTTTTTAGTGGGAGCGAGGGAAAAGACATTAAAAGTTTTATTGCCTACCTAGTTTTCCCAAGTAAAATTTCAATAAAAAAAATGTGAAAACAAAAGGTTTTTATATGCTAGCTTGTTTTTATGAATCCAATCATATTTTTTTAATAATAATTTTCAGCATCTCATGTAACTTGTGGTTTTGAAAAGTCTTGCATCATTTGTTTCTAATAACATTTCTGAAAACTGGATTTTATGTTCTAAGTTTGCTCCCTCTAAATTTGTGCCGTAAAAATTTTTGATATTTTTAAGTTGTGCCTCACTCACGTCAGTGCGACTGGAAGTGAACTAGTGGATATCCAATCGAACCGTTTCAAAAAAATAAGATATGGAAAAAATTTTAACATCTGATTCAAAAATCGGTTCAGATTCAGATTTAAAAAATGACATCCGATTGAATTCAAATTTGAATATATATAAATATCAGTTGGATTTGGATACGAATTCGGATGAGATTTATTTTATAATAAATGTTTATATTTAATGATCTTACCATTTAAACATAGAACGAAACATAATTTTTCAAAGTTTTTATGTAGTCTAAATGAACATTTTTGTTAAGTTGCATGTGAAAATTTCCTTTTCTGAAAATTTGAGTTGGGTCATGGCCCTTGCCAGCCCCCCTGGCTCGGCCCCTGAGCGTAATGGACTATAAGTTAAAGAAAAACTTCAATTCTTAGGATGTTTTTGCATGACCATTAAAACAAAATTTTGGAAGCAAAATACCATTTTAGATGACACACAATTTAAAATGGTGTTTTTAAACTCAATTCTATAAACCAGATTCTAGAAACTAATTAAAAACCTAAGTTTTGGTAAAACAGGACTTAAATTATAATAAGATTCAGAATCTAGATTATATTCTGAATCAAATTCGGATTCATATTCAGTTTCATATATACATAAATATCTAATCAAACTCAGAATCTAGATCAGATCTGGTTCAAATTTCAGATTCCAATTCGGATATAAATGTGAAAAAAAAAGATTCGGGTCAGATTCATAATGTAAAATCCAACAATGTGAATATCTGAAAAAGCAAAAACAGTTCATGATATTATCATTTTCGAATATGACCCATTGACATCTCTACCTAATATGTCCATGGAGGTCATTGATTTCTTTCTCAAACCAAGGACTCGATCCAGTTTTGAAAAAACAATCTTCATGAAACAATGGTAGAAACGAATAGTCATCCAGTTTGAGAAAGGAAGAAAGCCATAAAGGATGGTATCAAGTATGGATGGATCACTTGAAAAACCAAACTAAAATCAAAGAGAAAAGATGAATAAAGTATTTATGGTAGAAGATCATGGTGCCATGAATACAAAATATTTGCCATTTAATGTTAGTAAAAAAGAAGTTATAACAGCTCCTTAACATAAAGGGCAATATTAGATGCATGACTTCTATATAAGGACAAGCTGCACTCTTATTTTCCCCAAGGTAGATAGTTGTGACCTTCCATGGATGTAGGTGATTAAACACTGAATCATGTTCAGTTCTTCTTCTTCTTGATCATGTTAATTTTTTCCAATACTCTTCTCCCTAAAACGCTGCATTCTTCTTCTTTTCCAATCACACTCACCGTTGTGTCTAATATTCCACCTAGGGGTGGAGCCAAAAAATTTTTACTGAGGAGCACTGGTTATAAAATTTTAAAAGGTACCAATATCAAAATTAGGAACATTCTCTCAAACATCAATATAAAAATATGATTTTTTGTGGGTTTGTGTAAATTATTGCCCACAGAGTGCCCACACAGTGGCCACACCTCATTTGTTGTTGATACCAATGTACCTTCCACCGGTTTGGACTTTGATAAACCAGATCTCTCATATTCTTTCAAGTGCCATCTCATCCATTGTACCAGATCCAATTGACAGGCAGCCGTTGGGAGTAGGGGCTACAAATGGGTTGGATCCGAAAAAAGGATTTTTCAACTTTGACTGTCAGATTTGATTCTAAATCGAAACCAAACACACTTAAATAATTGTGTTGGTTTCACCATGGAGCTCAGATTCATGGTGATATGAGATATTCAGATCCATGGATTTAAGGTCGGACCACCTCTAGTTCCTAATCGGATCTTAAAATCTATGTTATTGAAATCCTCAGTTTGTTTATGTGGATATCTCAAAACACGCCTTTCTATGTAGCCTCAGATGTAAGATCCAAGACTATCAAACACAACCTTAAGTGTCCAAGAATCCAATCTGCTTTTCATTCTACATGTTAGATCCAGAAAAATTTCTCACATTTTTTTGGGGTACGAGAAATCTAATACATGTATCATTGGCTCAGACCACCCTTGGACGTTTTGCTCCAAATAATTCCATTGCTTATTTTGTGAACCATTGGACCATGCTTGGGTCCAAGTAGTAGTCTTTAGAGATGTCAATACATCCGACATGAACCCGATATCCGACCGAACCGATCTGAAAAATCGGCTATGAAAAATAATTTAATATCCAATTAAGAAATCAGATTGGATTTGGATTTAATAAATGGCATCCGATACGGATTCAGATCGGATTCATTTTAAGACAAATATCCTGTACTTACATTTTGAAAATTTGCAAAACCTGGTTCAAATTTTGGATTTGAATTCGGATATGAATATCATAATCAGATTTTGGATATGACTTTTCTTTATTTGTATTCAAATCCGAATTTGAATCTGAATATGTGAATGTCCGAAAAACTAGATATGATTAAGAGTATATCCGATCCAAATCCCATCCTTTGACATCCATAGTTGTTTCTCTCCTTTTCTTCGTGGATCATATGCAATTAACTGATTAATTTTTTTGCTGTTGAGGAATGGTGTTATCCAATTAATTGATTTAATTTTTCTTCCATTGAGGAATGGTGTTTGAATGCCCAAAACCTTCCCACCAAAATTAGACTCATGGTGATTGCATGGAATTGGATATGATGGGAACAAGTACATTTGTCCACAAAAGTACTTTAGTCGGGCATGAACTTTTGTGTTGCATAACCTGATAAGCGATAGTATGATAATATGTCCATTCATTTATTAAAAAACTTGCTCCCCATCGGCAAATTCTAGGAAGTTTAAATATAAGAGGGCGGCAAAAAAAAATTCATGCAGAGGGGAGGGGGGAAGTTAAAAAAAGAACAAAGCTAGGGCAGATCCTATCGAAAAAGAAAGAAGTCAAAATGACAACAGGCTGTGGGGGCACGTGTATGACTTCACAATAGAATGGATTTTGTCAAATTATGGGGAGTGTCATGGGCCGACTTTTTTTACTGGCTTGGCCCGGCCAGACATGGTCTGCTGGCAACAGGGAGACTCTCTTCCCATAATTTTATGGTCACATCCAGCGGCTTCCCCAGAATAAAGTTTATCACCAGACAGGATGGTGAGGAAAAGCAGGACTAATAGAGGGAGAAGCGGGGNGGGAGAGGAGGAAGCGAAGCTGAACATAGGGAGGGGAGAGTGAGGAGGAACGACGGTTGATTGATCCCCACGAGATCTTTATTTATAACTGCTTCATCTATTTATACGCGAAGAAGGAGGTGCGAACCCAGAGCATGAGTGGGGAAGCGTTTATGGGACTTCGCATTTGAATGTACAGCCCTACTTCAGGGAAGAATTACCGTGATGCCATTGACTGCTGGGACCCACAGGGCCACAACTGCTTTCTATTTTCTCTTCACTCGGTCTCTTGCCGTTTCTGAAAATTCGATGCGTTACAACAGATTACACCAGCCAACATGTGGACTCAAATGTAATCTGTTGTTCATGTTGGCTGGTGTAATCTGTTTTTCATTCATGCTGTCTCCACCAATGTAATAATAAACTTTTTTCATTTTGGTTTTGGATTCGGATCCAAATCTTTAGACGACATATCCAGTCTATTAAGGCATCGAATTCTCAAAAACGACAAGAGACCGAGTGAACAGGAAATAGAAAGCAGTTGTGGGTCCCAGCAATCGATTGCATGACGGTAATTCTTCCCTGAAGTAGGGTTGTACATTCAAACGCGAAGTCCTATAAACGCTTCCCCACTCATTCTCCGGGTTCGCACCTCCTTCCGTATAAATAGATGAAGCAGTTATAAATAAAGATCGCGTGGGGATCAATCAACCCGTAAGAGAGAAACAAGCGGCAAAATGAACCGTCGTTCCTCCTCACTCTCCCCTCCCTATGTTCAGCTTCGCTTCCTCCTCTCCCTTCTCATCCCCCGCTTCTCCCTCTATTAGTCCTGCTTTTCCTCACCATCCTGTCTGGTGATAAACTTTATTCTGGGGAAACCGCTGGATGAGAGAGAAAGGAAGAAATCTTTTTCTAATATCCCTCTTCTTTTGATTCCTGGTTTTATCGAAAAGCACCAGTGGGGTCGTACGAAAACCAGCAAAGCCGCTCTCGTTTTAGGGTTTTGCTCAAGCACCTCAGGGGCCCCTTAAAACCGCCCTACTGCTGCAGCTCTCCGTGTCATCAATTGCCATTCATAAATGTTTGCATAATAGTGTGTGTACATTGAACTACACAAACTCATCCTCTTGACATGTTCAAAAAACATACCAGATGTTAGCGCTTTAGTAAGAGGATCTGCAACCATATCTGTAGTTCCAATGTGTTGAATACACACTAGTTGATTCTATGTCCTTTCCTTAACAACAAAATACTTAAGTTTCATATGCTTACAATAAGTAGTACTTTTGTTGTTGTTGGAAAAAAACACCTGCAGCTTCATTATCACAGTGAACCTTAAGTGGTCTGTCAATAGATTCCACTATCTTGAGCTGTGAAATGAAATTCTTTATCCAAATTGTCTGTGATGTAGTTTCATATAATGCAATGAATTCTGCTTCCATGGTGTGAGCAGCAGTCACAGACTGTTTTTTGCTCCCCTATGATATGGTACCTCCTGATAGAAGAAAAACAAAACCAGTAGTAGACTTTCTACTATCGGTACATCCTCCTAGATTGGCGTCAGAATAGCCAATCACTTCTAAATGGTCCACTTTGCGATATGTCAACATGTTATCTTTTGTCCATTGCAAGTATCGCATGACTCTCTTTACGGCTTTCCAATGTGTCATGCCTGGATTAGATTGAAATCTACCAAGCATGCCAACAACAAAGGAAATGTCAGGCCTAGTGCAAATCTGCGCATACTGCAAGCTGCCAACCGCTGATGCATATGGATGTTGATCATTTGTGTCTTTTCAAATTCGTCCTTTGGACAATCATTTAGGCTCAATTTATCACCTTTAGCTATGGGTGCCGAAATAGGAGAACAATTCTCCATCTTATATCTCTTAAGTACTTTATTGATGTATGCTGATTGGGAGAGACTTAAAATACATTTAGATCTGTTTCGACGAATCTCAATGCCGAGAACATACGAAGTCTCACTCATGTCCTTCATTTCAATTGAACTGCAAGAAAATGTTTGGTCTCTGTTAGCAATTGAAGATCATTTGAAGAAAGCAAAATGTAATCCACATATAAAGTCAAAATTATGAACTTACTCCCACACGTCTTAAGATACACACATCGATCAACGATATTTTTTGTAAATCCAAAAGTCGCAATGACTTCGAAAAACTTAATGTACCATTGATGTGAGGCTTGTTTAAGTCCATAAATTGCTTTATTAAGCTTACAAACCAAATGATCTTTACCACTCTCAAAAAACCCTTGAGGTTGATCTAGATATACCTCTTCAATCAAATCACCATTAAAGAAAGCCGTTTTCACATCCATCTGATGTAGCTCTAAGTTAAAATGAGCTACAAGTGCTAGGACAATCCTCATTGACTCTTTAGCAGAGACAGGTGAATATGTTTCATTATAGTCAATGCCCTCTATTTGTGTGAATCCTTTAACAACCAATCTTGCATTGTATCTCTCTATGTTGCCTTTAGAGTCCCTCTTGGTCTTATACACTCATTTACACCATACGGGTTTTACTCCTTCAGACAACGACACAAGGTTCCATGTCTGGTTTTTAGCCATAGAGTCAAGCTCGTTTTTCATGGCATTAATCCAGTACCTGTATTGTTTGCTTTCAACGGCTTCATTGAATGTGAAAGGATCATCATCTACATCTATGAAATCACTAGGCTCTTGTAGGTATACCACATAGTCTGATGATATGGCAGATCTTCTGGCTCTTGCAGATCTACGAACAGGTAATTGATAATTTTCAATTTGTATGTCTACATCATGTTCGTGTTCATCAGTATGATCTACATTTAATTCATCTGGATCTGATGCATTACCTGTATGTTTTGCATTCATGTCATCATGAGAGACAACATAATCATACACATTCATATTCTCTTTAGCAGGTCTATGGTCAATATCTTGTATTTCCTCAAAAGTGAGGTTTTGTAATGCATCTAACCCAAATAAGCCATCTTTCAAGAACTTAGCCTTATCTGTTTCCACAATATGTGGTGTATGAGATGGACAACAAAACCTATAGTCTTTCGATCTTTCTGGATAACCAATAAAGAAACCACTGGTTGTTCTATGATCAAAGACTTTTATGTAGGGGTTGTACAATTTAGCCTCAGCAGAACATCCCCATATGTGCATATAAGAGAAAGAAGGTTTTCTACCTCTCCACAATTCGTAAAGAGTTGTGGGAACAGCTTTAGTAGGAACCCTATTTTGGATATGCACTGCTGTCCTGAGAGCTTCACCCCACAAGGTTAGAAGGAGAATTGAATAATTCAACATAGCTTGAACCATTTCTTTAAGCGTACGATTTCTTCTTTCAGCCACACCATTTTGATAGGCACTGCTTGACATGGTGTATTGAGGCACAATGCCTTCTTCCTTTAGAAATCGTGCTAATGGTCCCATCATTTGTCCTATCTCAGTAAACCTATCATAGTATTCACCACCTCTATCTGATCTGACTATTTTGATAATTTCACCGGTTTGTTTCTCTACTTCTTTCTTATAGTCTTTGAAAACTTGACACACATCAGATATTTCAAAGATTAAGTAGAGATACAAATACCGAGAATAGTCATTTATAAAGGTGACAAAATACTTTTCGTCTGTGTAACAAGAAGGGAATGGTCCACAAACATCTGTGTGAACAATTCCTAATCTTTCAGTACATCGTTCGACATATTCTTTATATATGTTAGTTTGTTTTGCCTTTATGCAATCTACACATATGTCATTATCTGTAAAATCAAAAGGTCGTAAGATCCCTTCATTTATGAGTCTCCTTATTCTCTTTTCAGAGATATGACCCAATCAGCGGTACCATAGAATGTATGAATCATCTTTTATGGTACTACGCTTATTGCCACTTATACAATGACTAGAAATCAACGATTCAGAAGATTGGATATTCACATTCAACTTGTATAAACCATCACACAAAATAGCATAACCAATTTCAAAAATGAACATCTTTGAATTCTCAAACTTTAAACAGAAATCAAATTTGTCCAGTCTTGATACATAAATTAAGTTTCTACTATATGATGGAACAAAGAAAACATCACGAAGATCCAAAACAAAGCCAGTATCAAGCCTAATCTGGCATTCTCCTACAGCCTTCACATGTGAGTGCATTTTGTTTCCTGAGAAAATGCTCCTCTCATGTAGTGTAGGTTCTCTTTTGTTCAAAAAGTCCTGTAAAGTATTGGCAATATGCACAGTAGCACCAGAGTCAATCCACCAGCTATTAATAAGAACATGTAACATATTACTTTCAAGTGAAATAAATGACATGTTACATTTATTCTCTAACTAATTCTTGTACTTGATGTAGTCTCACTTCTTATGCCTCTTTTTCTTACAAAAGAAACACTTTATAGGAACTAAGTTTGTCTGTGCAGTTTGAGAAGCAGTAGAAGCAGTTTGACCTCTTGACTTCTTCTTGGCATTCCTTTTCATTGAACATTTCTTTATGTCAATTTTTCATTGAACATTCCTCATCTTCAACACACTTAGACATCAATTCATTGAACTATTCAGTATTATGTGTGTTGTAACTCATCTTAAAAGGAGTATATTCAACTGGTAAAAATGTCAAAGTAAAGAATACCAAGAGTGATTCAGAAATAGTCAACTTCATGTCATTCAACTGAGAAGCAATGTTCCTCATTTCTAACATATGCTGACGAATGTTACCCCCTCCTTGATATTTCATAGATATTAACTTGGACATTAGGGTACTGGCTCTGGCTTTATGAGAGCTGACAAACTGAGCCTCAACAACATCCAAAAACTCTTTCACCGTTCTACAAGGTGGGATAGCACCACGTATGTTCTTAGCGACCCTTGATTGCAAAAGCAACAAGCTTAGTCGGTTAAAACGCTCCCACTGTTTCATTATGTGTACTTTGTGGTGTAAGGGGAGGTCCCTCAGGTCGCCTCAAAGCCATATCCAGATCCATATATCCTAATGTAAACACAACATTTTCTTTCCATTCAGTATAATTTGAATCATCAAGTAAATGGATAGAATTTGAGCTATTAAAATAAATAGAACCAGGCAGTGCATATGACAAAAGACATCAATAAGTTGACATGCATTATATGAGACAAACCATATGGAACAGTAAACGAAATAAATGTTCTTTATGTCTACTATTTCCAAGACAAATACTAGGGGTCATTAGGATACTACTTTGGTAATATACTTAATATGCACATGTATTCCGTCTTAACTTTATCTAATAAAACTAGGAAATGTAAATTCAAACTATAGTCAAGCATAACACCTTTGAGTGTAAAATGACAGAACTATGTAAGAATATATTTTTCTATTTTACTCTACTTATTCTCTTGAACATAACACACTACCTTTGGGTAATTATGTTACTTCAAATGAGAATAATTACAATATGAACACTAATGTGCCTTTAAATCATGCGTAGTCATTTTGGTGAGGTATAACATGATTTAACTGATCATAGGCTTTTTACATTAGCGTTATCATACGAACTTTATGATCATGCAACAAAATTAACTTCAGCATAATCCTAAATAAAACATGATACAAGAATATGTTATAAAATTACATATAAAATGAAACACTCAGATCATTTCTGCATAATCAACTTAATGCCTATGTCACACGGGTACTGGTACGGGTTCAGGTACGGGGGTATCGGTACGGGTACGACATTTTTTAAAATCCTGGTACGGGTACGACGACTATTATATATGATAATTAATTATTATTATATATTTCTAATTCAAAAATTTGAAAAGACCAAATGATATCATCACCAACAAACAATGTTCTTTATCCTCATTCCTTAGAAGTCAAAAGACTCAAAACTAACCTCGGTTTTTCCCTATGAGACAGAGAAAGAAAGAGTTGTGGCAGTTCTTGAAGAGCAACGTTGTCACCCGGTCTGTAGCCGACTTACAGGGAGAAAGAAATAGAGTTGTGGCAGTAATTTGCCAAAGAATTTTTAGTTTTCGTTGATGAAGATGAAGAAAACTGAAAAGTGAAAACCCCTTCTTGTTTTGTGCAGACAAAGCAAATGGCGTGGGCATATATTCTAAAATCTAAATATAAAGCAACAAAGCAGACGTCTACTGTACCGAGCTAAATATCCCAAAAAAAAAATGAGCATCAAGATTCAATCACTCAAGAGACAAAATCAAAAGATTGGGCATGCACAAAAAAAAAAAAAACCTCAATACCACCACCGCAGTCCGTCGCCAGTGTCCTGTCGTCGTCCGTCGTCTGCCGCCGGCGTCCAGTCGTCGTCTGTCGTCCGCCGCCATCCGTCGTCCGCTGCTCAAGGTTGTTGCTTGCTTGCCAAGAGCTTACAGTCAACGCCGAAGGAAGGAAGAACAAAGTCGAGGTCTTGAGAAATTACTTAGGTTTTTCGATTTCGAGACTTATGGTATGGTTTGGATCTGGTTCCGATCCGGAACCAGATCCAAACGTACCAGAACGTATCGGTGTACCGGTATTGCGTACCGGCGTACCAGTATGGGTACGAGGCTCAAAACAGCGTACCACTGTGACATAGCTTAATGCTATTTAAATTGTTCATTAAAACTCCATAAAACATAATGAATCGGTCTCGTATCGATCTAAAATGATCGAACCAATTCATTAAACACCTTAAATGGGCATAAAACCACATATACCAGCTTCGTCTAGCTTAGAACCGGTCTCGTATCAGTCCTAAATGGACTGAACCGGTGGAAAACTAGATGAACCGGTCCATAAAGGGAAAGAACCGGTCTCAAACAACTCTGAATCGGTTTGAAAAGGCCCGAATCGGTTTTGAAACTGAATGAACCGGTCTGAAAATCAACTGAAACCGGTCCAGAAACGATCTGAATCGGTCCCAAAAATGTCCGAATCGGTTCTAAACCGGACCGAATCGGTTTTTAAAATGGACCGAATCAGTTATGTTATAAAAAATCAGGTCGTATGGATATGGGTCGGGGTCGACAAGATCCGACCCAATCCAAAATGAAATAAAAAACAGGCGGGCGGAAGTCGTGCGGAAGTGAAGATTTTTTTTTAAAAAAAAACTTTTATGGATCCGGGTCAGGTCAGGACTGACCCAATCCGGGTCCGACCCGCCTCCCCGCTCGACGGTTCGCAGGCAGCGAAACCGCCGCTCGCCCTGCCTCAGACCGAACGGCGAGATCGCCACCGGCGAGCCTCCGGGTCACACGACGCCACCAAGCGACAGGGAAGCCGCCGACGGGCCTTCGACCGGCCATCGCCCTCCCTGCCTTCGACTCTCGCAGTGCCCTATTTTCTCATATTTGGGCATGGATGAAAACGGCAGTGGCGACAGTGGGAAAATTACCGGCGGGCCTCTGAGACGTTGTGTGGGTGCCGGCGGGTCGCATGGGCCCGTCCAGTGACAGCAAGGTCGCCGACGGTTGCCCTTCGACGGCCGTCGCACCTCCCTTCCGTCGCCCTTCCCTGCCGCTCCTGTTCCTTCCCTTTTCTTCCTCTTTCGTGGCTGCGATGCCTGCGACAGATGAAAGGGTTCACCGGCAGGCCACCCAACAGCGTGGGTGGCCGCTGGTGGGTCGCGCCAGGGCAGATGGAAGCCGTCCGGCGACAGACGCTGCCTAAAACCGACTGTCTGATTTCTCATTCTCCCTTGTATCCTTAGGCAACAGCAACAAAAGCCCTGCTTCTGCCTCATTCCCTTTGCGTGAAAAACAGTATGCAAAAGGAAACGCGTAGCAAAAACATGGTGAGAGCCCATAACCCATTGTTGGAGCATTGCGAGAAATCAAGATAGCGCACAAACGAAAATGCAGAAATAGAACAAGCATTCATAAAAATGTGTGTTTCATAGGGAGGAAGTAGAACCTATAGAAGCGACAGCCGACTGAATGTCGGCGGCTGTTGGAAGAACAATTACAGTCCCCATAGTCGTTCCCCAGCGGAGGTAGCAGCAGCAGCGGCGGCAGTGGGTTTCTCTCCTCAGCCATAGCAGTCCAGTGATGGGGACAGACAATTCACGTATGGTTAAGTGGACCGATTACCCTGACGGTAAAAACTGAATGTATCTGACTCCATCACAAGACACAAGTATTTATACTTAAGGGTCCGAAACGGATATGGACCCATATCAACGCAGGACTATCCAAATCGGTAATTATCAACAGAAACAAGAAACTGATAAAAGCAAAGGCGGTTTTCTTCATCTCCGTCCCTAGAGAAGATCGCTCGCTCTCCGTCTTCTTTCGTCATCTCTTTCAGCACGCTCGCTCTTTCACGTGAAAGTATGCTCACTCTTTCAAGTGAAAGTTACTAAATAAGTGAAAACTTGACCTCCCACTCTCGCTCGCTCGCTCTACTCTGATAAGGTAGGAAAGGGAAAAAGGGAGAGCGATCGGCCTTTTTTGCCGTACATCGTAATTATGTAGTTGTTCAGTCTTGCCAATTCTCAAGCTCCCACTCTTAAAGTCATCTCTAAATTAATTTTCATGGCAAGTAAAAAACAATAATAAAAGGAAAGCAACAAAGAGAATATCACATCAAGAGATCTCCAATAATATTATAAAGTATCACTTAAAAGCAAGAAAATCTTGATACTAAATTTTAGGCTGTGCATTTTCCCTTTTATTTTAGAATTTATTTTGGACTTTTTTTTTGCAATTTTTGATAAGCCTAAGAGTACCGATATGCAATTGTACGTAAAATTTTGTGTTTCCGCTGAAATTGCAAAACAAATTTTCAGACTCCTCTTTCAACAATTTGCAATAACTATTTTCTCTATGCAATTTCATATAAAATTTTGGGTTTTCACTGAAATTAACTTTCGCAAGCCTCTTTTTTTAAGAAATCTTTAGCAAAAATGCCGCGGCATTAATTTTTGAAAAATGTGATGGTGTTTTCTTAAATAAAACAAAAATGGTGGACTAATTTTGTAATTTTTAAATTTTTAGTATTAAACTCTTTTCAAACTGAGTTTTTCTCAATTGTTTGATTTCCTTCTCTCTCTTCTCGAGAGCATCTCTCTCCTCTCCCGAAATCCTCGACAAGGGTTTCGTCTGCCGCTGTCTTTTGTCGTCCGGCGCTTTCAGCCGCCAACTCTCATGATCACGAGCTATTGCTGCTACCACAGCAAACAAGAAGATCTTTTTTGCGAGGGAGACAGATGGAGCTACACCGGCGAGCAGCAGAGAACTTTTGAATCTTCCTCGCAATTGGTTGGGTGTGTGGGTTGTTGCATGGAGACTGCCTGAAAGTGTGAACGGTGAGCTCCACACAAGGAACTGCTTGGCTGAGCACCAGACTCTCTGAGATGGGTATCGGGTTGTCCCTAAAAATTAAACAGCCAGAGTTCGGTCTGTCAGAAAAAAAACAGTGATGGAATCTCCTGATTCGTGAGAAATGTGAGATCTCCTCCAATTGTTCTCAGAGTTTAGGGTTTATGTCACTCAGAACTATCAACCCTCTCTGCTATTGATGGGCCATCGCTGGAAAAAACTATACTCAAAAGGGTTCAAACAGAGTGTTGTAGGGAGTCCACCGAAAAAGAAGCAGCGGCACACTTTCCGACTGCATTGTTGGCCCTCTTCCTTGATTCACACGCTCAACCTCAATGGAGGTGTGCTATTGATGCACACACCAAGATCCACACACTAAGAGGGAAGTAACCCTCGGGCAGAGAGAGAGAATGGGAGCAAGGACGGCAGAGAGAGAGAGAGGCGTCTAGGGCAGCGTGAGAGTAAAGGACGGCAGAATAGAGAGAGGGGGAAAGGAGAGTGCGAGAGAGGATGATGGAAAAGAGAGAAAGGGGAGTTCGGGTGGAGAGCAAACAAAACTTTTTCTCAACTTTTTCAACTTACACGAAAATGGAAAGAAACATTTAAAGAAGAAAAAAAAAACTGAAAAACTTGATGCTTAAGTTTAGCACCTCGGGAATCGTGCTCTCTCACGATCTCCTCCACCTAGCGTTTTTTTCTTCATTTCTTTTCTAACTCCCCACGACTTGGAAACCGCTGGCCACTCCCTCAAGTCTCGCATCTTCCTCCATAACTTGGGAACCGCACACACACGACTTGGAAACCGCTCCCTCAAGTCTCGCATCTTCCCCACGAGCTTCACACGATCTCACGAGCTCCTCCACTTCAGGAGTTAGAGCAACATTCTCCCCCCTAATCCTGATGTGGCCCGAGATCTCGAACACCCAACAAGTGTCGCATTATTGCTAACTTTGCCACTGGCAATGCCCTAGTCATAATATCCGCTCGTTGTTCATCTGTGCGTACAAAATCCACAATAATATGTCCTCTTTCGACACATTCTCGTATGAAATGGAACTTTGTGTCAATGTGTTTGCTGCATCCATGAAAAACTGGGTTTTTCATCAGTGCGATTGCGGACTTGTTGTCCACATACAACTTCACCACTTGCGGCTCTCTCCCAATCAGTTCGGCCAACAGTCCTCTAAGCCTAAGTGCTTGACATGCTGCCGCAGTTACTGCCATGAATTCAGCCTCGCACGAAGACAGAGCAACAATCTTCTGCTTTTGCAAGTTCCATGAGACTAGGCTTTCATTTACATAGAATGCCATGCCTCCAGTGCTTTTTCGATCATCGACGTCACCCGCCAGGTCACCATCCGTGAACCCGACGATCACCTCTTCTTTTGTTCCTCTGGTGTATACAAGACCAAAATTGATTGTGCATTTTAAATAACGCAAAATCTGCTTCACTGCTTTGTGGTGCATCACTGTCGGTCTCTCCATGAATCTGCTAGCTACACCGACAGCATACGAAAGATCTGGTCTTGTGTGGAGAAGATACTTCAGACATCCGATGACTCGTCGATACTCAGTTGCATCCACCGGTTGTCCTTCGGGATCCTTGTTCAACTGTGACCTTGGTTCCATAGGGATTTTAGTTGGATTGCAATCAAACATGCCAAATTGAATTAGTGCCTTTTTGGCATAGGCTGCCTATTGGATCCAGATACTGTCTTCACCTTGTGCCACCTCAATCCCAAGGTAATAGGTGAGCAGGCCAAGGTCGCTCATCTCGAACTCAGCCATCATTTGTTGCTTGAATGCTGTGATTTCCTCTGAATCCTCCCCTGTTACAATTAGATCATCAACATAAACTCCGATGATGATGCCGACACGATCTTTTCCCCTCGTATACATGGCTTGTTCCAATCCGCACTTTGAGAACCCAAGGTGCTTCAGGCTTCGATCCAGCCGTGTGTTCCAAGCACGAGGTGCTTGTCGAAGACCATACAATGCTTTGCTTAGTTTGAGCACCATATGCTCCTTGTTCTTCACTATGAAGCCCTCTGGTTGGTCTACATAGACCTCCTCCTGAAGTTCGCCATTGAGGAATGCTGATTTGACGTCGAGATGATGGACTTGCCACCCACGGCTGGCTGCGATGGCAAGGATGACTCGTACGGTGTCGAGCCTGGCGACTGGCGCAAACACCTCCTCAAAGTCGATCCCTTGCCGCTGGACATAACCCTTCGCGACTAATCTAGCCTTGTGCTTGATCACCTCTTCGTCTGTGTTTTTCTTCAATTTGAACACCCATTTGAGTCTGATTGCTTTGGTTCCGACTGGTAGGGTTGTCAACGTCCAAGTCGAGTTTTTTTCATTGGACTCAATCTCTTTGGTCATCGCTTCCAACCATGCCGGTTGGCCGATTGCCTCTTGGTAGCATGACGGCTCCTCTGTTGCCACGAGCATGGCCTCTTCTTTGACGTCTTCATCATCAAGCTCGACACGCTGAGCGTCTCGCATGATGTCATCGATATGTCTATATCGAACGGGTCCATCATTGTTGTCCTCCATCTCTGGAGCCGCAACAGTTTCCAATCTCCGAGCCGGCGTTGCTTCACCATCCATCGGTGTCGATGAAGGAGCTGATTCGCCTTGCTCAATGGGCACCACCCTTCCTGCTTGTCCGCCTGTAACTGAGTTGCCCACTGCTTACTCAGTATTAGACTCCTCCTCAACAGTGAAATTTGACGATTCACTGCCTCCTGCATCCATGTTCCAATTCCACATTAGTTTTTCTTCAAATCTAACATCACGACTTACATGGATTCTCCCGCGTCGTGGATCGAATAGTCGGTGTGCCTTGTAGCCATCCTCGACGCCAAGATACACCATTGGCTGGCTGCGATCATCAAGCTTCTTGAGGTGTGGCATTGTCACCAGGGCATGCGCCGTGCAACCAAACAATTGAAGATGTGCAAGGTCTGACTTCCTACCACTCCAAGCTTCATATGGTGTGCGCTCACCCATGGCTTTCGTAGGCAAGTGGTTCAACAGGTAGACCGCGTGTCGTACCGCCTCGCCCCAAAACCTTCCCGGCATGCTCATGCTTTTGAGGAGGGACTTAGCCATCACCATCACCGTCCTGTTCCTCCGCTCCACCACACCGTTTTGTTGTGGTGAGTATGGCGCAGTGAGGTGCCGCACAATGCCTGCCTGTTCACATACATTGGCGAACTCAAGAGAGAGAAACTCGCCTCCCCGATCGGTCTGGAGCGTCTTGATGCGATGCCCGCACGCGTTCTCGGCTAGCGCCTTGATCCTCATAAATGTTGAGCATGTCTGGTCTTTCGTTCTGAACACGCACAACCACATCCAACGAGTGAAGTCATCAACGAGTAGTAAAAAATACCTATTACCGGCAAGGGTGGGTGGCGTGATCGGGCCGCAAAGATCAGCGTGCAAGAGTTCGAGTGGCTCCTTCGCTCGATAGTTGGTTGCTGACGGGAACGGCTGTCTCGTCTGCTTCGCCACCAAACACTCCCGACATAGCTAAGCGGGATGGGTAATTGGTGGTACCCCAGTTGCCATTTTCTTGTTTACAAGCAACTTCATTGCTTGAAAGTTTACATGGCCGAGTCGAGCATGCCACAGCCAAGCTGGATCCTCGAGGTTTGCCAAGAGACATACTGGCCTAGCAACCTGTAGCTAGATGCGATAGAGACGATTTGGCGTGCGTCTCACTTTCATGATCAACTGCCATGGATTTTTGACAAACACCTCCAGTTTGTATTCATCCATTACCACTTTGTGGCCCGCCTCAGTGAGTTGTTCAAGACTCACGATGTTGCTGCGAAGCCTTGGAATATAGTATACTTTCTAGAGCAGTCATTGATAATCATTTTTGCATTTAAAAAGAATTGAACCCTTACCCATGATCTGCACCGATGAGCCATTGTCGAACTTCACATTGCCGGTGATTGCCTCGTCCAACTCCCGAAACTTGACCTTGTCTCCGGTCACGTGGCTGCTGACACCGTTATCCAGGTACCAGATGTCGGTAGTTTCCTTACTGTGCTCGGTCCCGTGCAGTTTGGGCCATACTTGCTCTTCATTCAACAGGACGACATCTTGTCGTTCCTGCCATTCTTGTCTCTCAAGTGCAACAAACACCACTTCTTCCAACTCTGCAAACAACAGGGCTGATTCAGCGTCATCAGTTTGTGTGAGGTGCGCCTCTTCCTTCCTTTTGGGAGTCTTGCAGCGGTTCGCATAATGTCTCAATTCGTTGCAATTGAAGCAACGAATGTGACTCTTATCACGACCATCGCTTCCAGAGCCACCTGCTCTGTCCTTTGGGAAGTCGCTTTGTTCACCTCTACCGCACCCGCGACCACCCCGGTTGCGAGTGCTTCCTTCCCCGTGACCCTTCTCCCTTCGGGTCGACGACGGGTCGCTGTAGCCTTTCTTCTGCCATGCCTCCCACTCAGCCTGAGAGAGAAGCAGTTGCGCATCACCATTGCCACCGGTACCGAACGCTCGGGGACGTGAGCGTTCTTCGTAGGTCTTGAGTCGTCCCACGGCCTCTTCAAACAACATAGTGTCGAGGTCGCAAAACTGCTCTATGCCTGCGATTACGCTAAGAAATCGATTTGGAACGGTATCAAACAACTTCTTCACCAGGGCGGCATCGCTTAGGGTTCCCCCCAAGTTGGCATACCTGATGGACATTCCGGTGAGCCTGCCCGCATATTGATCCAACGACTCTCTTTCCTGCATCCTCATGGTGTCAAAGTCACTCTTCAACGTCTGCAGGCGCGCATTCCTCACGCGATCTGCCCCGACAAATCTCGTCTTGAGGCAATCCCAAACCTCCTTCGCCGTCGCCTTCTTTGCCACCTGCATTAGGAGATCCTCCGGAAGGGCTTGGAGAAGATGCGACCTCGCCTTCTTGTCCTTCCTCGTGTCGACAGCCACACCGGCCGCCGACTCGACTGCCTCCCAGACGCCTTGATCTTCCATCATGGCTTAGACCCTAATCACCCAACTGGTGTAGTTGGTTTCCGTGAGTTGGGGGTATAGGAACGTACCACCAGAGATCTCCCCCGCTGCTTCGGTTGTGATGATCGACATTGGCTTGAATCGAGAGAGCTTTGGCATACAACCTGTGCTCTGATACCAAGTGTTGGCCCTCTTCCTTGATTCACACGCTCGACCTCAATGGAGGTGTGCTATTGATGCACACACCAAGATCCACACACCAAGAGGGAAGTAACCCTCGGGCAGAGAGAGAGAATGGGAGCAAGGACGGCAGAGAGAGAGAGAGGCGTCTAGGGCAGCGTGAGAGTAAAGGACGGCAGAAGAGAGAGAGGGGGAAAGGAGAGTGCGAGAGAGGATGAGGGAAAAGAGAGAAAGGGGAGTTCGGGTGGAGAGCAAACAAAACTTTTTCTCAACTTTTTCAACTTACACGAAAATGGAAAGCAACATTTAAAGAAGAAAAAAAAAACTGAAAAACTTGATGCTTAAGTTTAGCACCTCGGGAATCGTGCTCTCTCACAATCTCCTCCACCTAGCGTTTTTTCCTTCATTTCTTTTCTAACTCCCCACGACTTGGAAACCGCTGGCCACTCCCTCAAGTCTCGCATCTTCCTCCATTACTTGGGAACCACACACACACGACTTGGAAACCGCTCCCTCAAGTCTCGCATCTTCCCCACGAGCTTCACACGATCTCATGTGCTCCTCCACTTCAGGAGTTAGAGCAACATGCATCAGGGGGTCTAGTGAAACTATCTATCCAAGGTATCTTTCTCCCTTATTATTTCTTATATGTCAGCAAAGCAAGCTTTGCTTCAATCACAGGAGGTGCTGGTCTGCTTTTGTATACTTTAGCAATAGTACGTTCTGTGAATAGACCCTCTATGAGGGTTCTGGTTCCTTATGAATGTCGCTGCATTTTATTTTTCGACATCTTCTTCCATAACACTCAACAGATATGCAGGATTAGGTGTAGAGCTCGACTCTGCTCTCTCTTTCTCTCAGACTTAGGGATACAAAAAGTAGAGTACAACACAATATATCACATCTGTAGAGAATCCGAACTATCATGCTTCATGCTTTAGATTAGTATAGTCTAGCATGCTTTCACATTCAAGAAACATGACCCGAAATGGTATGTTACATGTGCAGTGCATTCATCATAAACATTACAGGTACCACCGAATTCTTAAGGAACTTACTGGAATTTGAAGAACCCGGGGCTCTGATACCAATATTGAAATTTGAATCAGCAGCAGAATGCTTCGTTTGCGCAGCAGGTTCACCAGTGCTCCAGTTTGCACGGTAAGAAGCAGCGACAATCCCAACTGTAGAAAGGAGCAAAAGAAAGAGAAGAAGAAGAAGAAGAAAGGGAGGAAGAGAGAACTGAAGCAGATATTGTTAGTTCACGGGGTTTCCTTTTGTACGACTCGCTTAGGGTAATCACATATGCATTAACCCAAATTAAAGTATTGTTGGGCTTAAATAGGCAGCCACACAGGATTTCCCACTGCCCAGACTGAGGTTGGGTGAGTGGGAGATTTGCGGAGAGATAAACAATGTAAAGAATATCTTTTGCACGGTTTTGTTCTGAATGTTACTTGATAGCTAAAATTGATAATTAACAACAGTTTATAATGTGTCCTCCAATATTTTTTAGTTAATAACAGAAGAGAACATGATCTTGAACCAGATTGCCTAAAGCCACCCTACATCAACAATATTGATCCTTTTTTTATCATTTCTACTTGTTTTGTTAATTGCAAAAGAACTTAAAAATTAAAACAAGGACAAAAAAATTGTAATAATGCATTAAAATAAAAAAAGCAGCACCTTGTTTTATTGGAGCACACTCTTTCACCAATCATAATGAACTTCTCATTTCTTAAATAAAGGCTTGGCATGGGACCCAGCATGACTAGATAGGGGATTCCTGTTGGGCTAAAGTGCAATCTGTCCCCGTGATTGGCAAGTTATTGGACCAGGCCAGATAATTATAACAATGTATAAGTTTGTATACAGATTTCTGAACATTTTTTATTAAATTTGTCAAATAAAAGGATAGGCACTTTTGCTAATAAAGAAACAAAAATAGCTGCAATCTTTTTCTATTACTTACTTTTGTTTTTACAATTTTAACCAAAGTGTGACTTTGATTAACAATAGAAATAATTGTTTTCTTACATTTTAAAAAAGTAAGAAGGGGGAGAATCTCAACGAAATGCTATAATAATAGGACAGCAGCATAGTTTAACCTTATTCTATAAAGCATGGCATCAAATATGAAATGGCCGTAAAAAAAGGCCACGTTAAAATCATGGAGAAAATCTCAGAAGATGATTTTTATGGTAGAAGATCAAGCTCTAGCAAATGAAAAATACTTTGCATTCAGTGATAATAAAAAAGAAATGGAACAACTCCTTAACGAAAGGAGCAACTTTGGATGTACGACTGCTATATAATGAAATGTTGCACACTATCAATAGTATGGTCGATAGTTGCGGCTTTCATGGATATAAGTGATAGTGATTAAACACTGAACGATGTTAATTTGCTTCTCCATGGGTAGGATAATTATTTCATCCTACCATTTAAAAAAGAAACCAAGCTCCCACCATAAGCAATAGAGTCTGCTTTGGTACCTCGGAGTGCCATCTCTACCGGGTTTCAATTTGCATGTTAGTGACTTCTTGTTTGCAGTGCAGAGAATTGACGCCCTGGTGATTAGGAACAAGAACTTGCTGCCTACCAACCCCAGCCCCAACCATTGCACCAACACTCTCGGGACTCTTTGCCTTATATATATATATATATATTTATATCTATATATATATGTAATAAATCAGTTAGGTCTCATACTACAACACCTCATGAAGTGCATTTGGTGGGTTTTTTTGAACCAAAATTATAAGATAGAACATGATTATTGGCTCTAAATTGAATTGACAGGTTAGCTTCTAACATCTAATCATGATTCCTTTCCTTTGTTGCTTTCCTTCACTGAAGTGGGGTCTTCCTTTTTCAATCAATTAATTGGTAAATGAGAGATTCAAATTTATCCTGACCTTTACTTTTTTGTTTTCATCCCTTTTTTTTGCCTTCATTTTACCATCATGAGTCCTCGGAGTACTGCAATTTTGAGCTGATCAATTTGCTATTGTATAAAATTATTGAGGGTTTATATTCTCAAAATTTGGTACAAGAGCAAATTGATATTAAATGAAAGCAACAAAGGAAAGGAATCCTGACTAAATGTTAAAAGGTAAGTTGTCAATTCAAAGTGGAGCCAATGGCCATGTTTTCTATTTGTTACAATTTTGGTTCAAAAAAGCCTACAAAAATCCATTTCACGAGAATCATTGGTTTGAGCCCTGACTACACAAGTCTCACATGCGCTACCCATGTGAACATATATATATATATATATATATATATATATATATATATATATATATATATATATATATATATATATATATATATATATATATATATATATATATATATATATATATATATATATATTTCTTGTTCTTTCTTTATCAATGGAAGGAGTCGATCCAGTTTCAAACATCATTTCCATGAAGCAAACTTGGACTTGTCGCGTACATTTGGCAAACCTCCAACTCATTTTTGATGGTTGGCCACATGCCCTGCTGTCTACAACTCTCAAGCTTACATGAACATGTCAACAAACAAATTCTCTTCCTCTCTCTCTCTTTTTCTATCTCTCTCCCAGTATATATATATATATATATATATATATATATATATATATATATATATATATATATATATATATATATATATATATATATATATATATCAATAAGAAATGCAAATATATGATATAGCCAAGAACTGCCCATTGGACAAGCTGACGTATGCCAAGGCCACATCAGAGCGAGGGAATGACATCAAAATTTTTATGTCCTGGTTGAGTAGTACTTCTCCCCAAGGTAAAATTTAAAGAAAATAAAAACAAAAGATTAAAAAGGTTTTTATATGCTAGTGTTATGGTATGGATCCGATCATATTTATATGACAATAAAATTTTTAATAGATGGTTAAAAAACCGCCCCATCTCATATTTATACTGTTTTTGTCTCAATTGTTTCAATTCTTTACGTTGATCAACAAATAAAAGAACGCGTCTTAATGAAGCATAATTTAAGTCAGCAAAACTTTATCGACATATCTGACATTCGACATATATTGATGTGAAATGTCCCCTTTAGTGACTCTAACTTTTCGTCACTGAAAATTTTTATATTTTGTTTTGCTGGGTAAAAAAAAATGCAAACCTATGGCGGTGAAAAGGGTCACCGCTATAGGTTGTCTAAGAGTAATGGTGCACGGCCGGCAACTTAGTAAAAAAAAAAACAAAATGGAACAAAAATAAATTTAACAGCTACAAAAAAAATCGAGAAACAAGAATTGAAAACAAAAGAACTAAGAGTGAGCTTTTTTTTCTTTATTTTTCCTTGGAGGGTGTTTGAAATCGTTGGGACACCACTAAACATCACAGCTTTTTTATTTTTCTGACAAGCAATGCAAACATTGGACACGAAATAGGAGGAACAAAAGAGCATGAAGTTTTGTCTCTAAAACCATCAAACAATGCACAAAGAACACCATTAACAAGATAAGCAATACAGTAGTTTGGTAGACAGGACGCTCCATCTGTTATCCAATTAAACAGGCTGACCTCAAATTATTTATATGTGGGACCCACAAGGCAAACAATGTGAGTCCATGTAAAAACTGAGAATGTGAGTCAAGTTGGGCATGAGCTGTGAAAATTGCCTTGGCCCAGGATCGGTCCTAGGCTTGGGTTGAACCGGGCCGGATGCCCACCCCCAACCTAGAACAGAGCCGTAATTATGGCTTTAATTCCTGTTGAAACTTGAGCGGAGGCAAGGGGGGATGGGGTGTGGGGTAGGGAGCATGGCTCCCCTCAGATTTTAAAAAATTTAAAACTTTTAATGTGAAATTTAGGAATTTTAGTTTAACCAATATAAAAATTTTGAAAAATTATACTTTTGTTCACGTTAAAATTTTTAACTACAGTTCAGCCCCTGTAATAAAAAACCTTTTAGCTCTGCTCACACTTTACTTGCAGTTGTGACCTACCCCCTTATGGTATAAGTGCATAGTCCTGTGTGGGTTGAAACTGGAGACGCACCACCATCGTGCTCGAAGTTTCAAAAATATATATATATATATATATACATAATTTTAAACAAATTTTATTATAGTCTATATAAAAATCATGAAAATTTATCAAAATTTTGAAACTGTAATTCTGCCATCTTAATAAAAACATGTTTTGCTCCTTGATAGTAAGTGGAAGCATGACGGCATGGCATTGGTTCGGTTTTCAATCGACTTATATATCGAGAAAGTGAATGGAAAAAAAGAGCAAACCCATGCAAAATCCTGACCTAAAGCTCCTCTCATGGCGACCATTTGGCTTTGGAATAATTCATTTCATCAATGCAATGTGCAAAGCCAAAAGAAGGTGTCTAAAATGGAAGAAGAAGAACAAACAAACCAAAGTTGGGAAAATCCACAAGCAAATGGAATGAAGAAGAAGAAACAAATCAAAGAACCCCAAAATCCACAAGCGATTGAGCGCATGATTCATTTCAGGGAACAGGAAAGAGAGGAGATTCTTTTTCCTGTTTCCTGAAACGAATCATGTTCTCAATCGCTTGTGGATTTTGGCGATTTTGATTTCTTTCTTCTCTTCTTTTCAATCGCTTGTGATGGTTTTTTGTAACTCTGATTTGTTTCTTCTTCTTCTTATTCTTCTTCCATTTTGGACACCTTCTTGATGGCTTTGCAAAGTGCAGGGATGAAATGAATTATTCCATAGCCATGAGAGAAACTATTAGATTAGGATTTTGGATGGTTTTCCTTCTTTTTACCGTTCCCTTCTTGTTTTTTAAGTCAATTGAAAACCAAAATAATGGCATATGCAGGTTGAGTAGAACATTCATTTGTAACTTAGGGTTGATCATGATATATACATACAGGAAATTTGAATGGTGACTCTACATTTTGAGAGTCACCCAGTCATTTAATCAGTACCGTTTGACCTAATATGATGGATGGTTAAGACAAATATAACGAGAAAAAGACCATGGGTATTTTCATAATCTGATAATATTTCACATTTTTTTTATTTTTCTCTCAACCATCCAACAACTTAATTTACATGAACGAAAAAGACCATGGGTATTTTCATAATCTGATAATATTTCACATTTTTTTTATTTTTCTCTCAACCATCCAACAACTTAATTTACATGAACGAACTTAGTTAGTTATATATATATATATATATATATATATATATATATATATTATGTCCACATGAAGTTGTGTGAGACTTGTGTAGCCATGGGCTCAATCCAATGTCTCTCATGAAATGGATTTTGGTAGGTTTCTTTGAACCAAAATTATGACATAGAACAAGCGATTGGCCCCATTTTGAATTGAAATTTTTTGTTTAATGCAGCACGGTAGCTTTTGGCCCCACCTCTCTCTCTCTCTCTCTCTCTCTCTCTTTTCTTTTTGAGTAAGTGATCTTTCACTATTGTGGAATCCGTGGTGGCTATACAATTAACCAAGGCTTTATTGAGGTCTGGCTCACCAAGAGCGCAATAAACAACGTTGGTGAGAATAAATTCTGGTAAACTACTTTCTCACTAGTAGAAGTGTTAGTGGCAAAAAAGCAAGGCAGTCCGACTAGATATAAGCCAGGTTTCCGTTCTTTCCTCTCTTTGTTGCTTTTTCACCTTGTCTACATTAGCATGAGTGGAGGAACAAGAAAATTTTATCAAAGGGGCACTAACCTAAGATGAGTTTGGTGTCTATGGGGCATTGAAGTGAGTTTCATGTGGACATTACATTTGGCTATACCCAAATCCAACTCCTTCATAACAATGGACAAAGAGTACTAATAAACCAGTCCTCATGTTCTTTGATCAATCTCTAGAATGTTGCTTGGAATGCCGAATGTTCTGAATAACTAAAAATTAAAAATTTGCCACTAAAATTACTATAAACCATTGTTGTAGCACGATTAACTGTTTGTTTTTTTCTATAAAATCATTGTTACGGCTATGCTGTTTGTTGTAGCAACTCCCTCATAATAAAGTTTTTCTGGGACTGGTGTTGGCTTGTGTTGGCTTATGAGGGTCTTCATTGATAGAAATGGACAAAGTCTAATAATTAACCAGTCCACATGTTCTTCAATCAATCTCTAGATTGTTGCTTAGAAGCCTACAAGTAGCAGTCGATGTTGTCAAAGGTACCGAGAGTTGCACCCATTATATTATATGCTTTATGACATGGTCAAATATCGAAAATCAGGGGCTTTTATGGTATATGATTATTCAATACTTAATCTAAGACTGGAGGATTTGAATCGATTGAATGCTGAATGTTGCTGAATAGCTAAAAATTGAAAATTTGCCATTAAATTTACTATAAGCCATTGTTGTAGCACGATTAACTGTTTGTTGCTCTATAAAACCATTGTTAATGCTTGTTTATACAACGGCTTTCATACAACGACTGGAGCCAATCATTAATCTTAAGAACATATTTATAGATGAATGTTGACCAGCATGTCTCAAACTCATCAAATGAATCCATGTTGATGCATTTGAAGAAGTCATCTTTAATATTTTTGTCCATGTCACATCTATCACCCAACTTTTCAGGAAATCTCCTTATGATTTGCCACTTGCAGAAACGATGATCCACAGAAGGAAATACATTCTTGACTCCCAAGCTTATTTTAGGGTTATGATCAGATATGATTGCTTCTGGATGGCATCCACCCATGGACCTAAGCCATGTGTTAAGCATCCAAATAAAAGAAGTTTCACTTTCTACCAGCAATAGGGCATAACCGAGTAGGATGGGCTGCTTAAGATGGTTGACCCATATAAATGAAGCAAATGGCGCATATCTTATATCGGCTTTTAAGCCATGCCAACTCGTGCCCGAACTGGTTAAACTTCACTCGACCTCAACTCGTTAGCTAATCCACTTTGAGCTTAACCAATAACTCGAGTTTGAGTTCGATGATGTTGATTAGATTAAACTTGATTAGACTTTTTTAGTGCTTGTTCTTAGTTTTTGTAATTTCAAAAACTTAAAATAACTTAATTTATAATGTGAAGTTTTTAAACTAGTTAAGCTATATAGAGAATTCAAAGATTTGGGGCATAGCTTTGCTCCTTATTGTTTTTTCTAGTTATTTTATTATTATTTTTGTGTAGAACTGGGGTTCTAGCTCTATGCAAATACCCATTTTTTGATAATAAATAAGGAGGGATTCTCTCATGTATATCATTTTATTAGAATATAACTAAGGTCATCATTATACATTGGTCACTTGAAAAACATAAAATATACATTAAGAGACATGAACTTAAACAAAGATGAGCTCGAGCTTAGACTCGATTAAACGAGTGGACCTCGAGCTCACCTCATAAGGCTCGAGTTGAGCTCGAGCTCAGCTTGCTTGTTGAACATCCCTAATGTCCAATCCTGTCGTACCAACACAGAGCCGAAACAACTTGGCTGACATGCTATCATACGGAGCAGCCTATTTGATTTTGGATTCAGATATTTTTTTTTTGTTCATATTCAAATCCGAATTTGAGTATAAAAATGTAGATATTCAAAAAAGCAGATATTGTTAAACGTATATCCAATTCAAATCCGATCCATTGATTTCAAATTGCTTCATTTTCATGTTCATTTTTATTTTTGTTAACATGGTATCAAAGTAAGTTGCTAATTGAAAAAGATATGAGTTGAGAATGACCTGCAGACAATACGCAGATCGTTGCTTTCTTCAGCAAAGCAACGACTCAATTAAGTTTCAAATAACATCTTTAATTATGAAGTAAATTGCATGAACCTGGAGGAAGGATGAAAGCAATAAAGTATGAAGTCAAGTATATATGGAATAAACATATCAAAGATCAGGCTATAAACAAAGAGAAAATATCAACTGAATATTTTTATGGCAGGAAGAAAATGGCATTGTAAATGAAAAATCTTTTGCATTAATGTCAATAAAAAGAAGCTTCAATAGCAACTTAACATAAGGGTCAAATATTGGATGTATGACTGCTATATAATGAAATGTTGTTCTCTATCAACCCCAATGTCAAAAGTTGCGGCCTTCACTAGATGTAGTGATTAAACACTAAACCACGTTAAATTGTTTCTTCTTCTTCTTCATTTTTATTTTTTAACACTCTTTCCTCATATCCCACCATTCTTCTTCTTCTTCTTCTTCCCCACTCCACCTTCATAGTTCTTCTCCTACATGTTTGGATTTTGAAAAACAATATTCCTCATATTCTATCAGTGTCTCTCTTTTCTTCCTCTGTCACATCTTGCATCGCCTCCATGGCTGATGCTTTATGCTTTGTTCAGATGTTTCTTGCTTTTTCTTGTTTTGCTCTCTATGGCGCAGGCCAGTTTCAGGTATGTGGTATGCCCTCTCTATGCTCTCTCCCTCTCCCTCTCCCTCTCTCTCTCTCTCTCTCTCTTTATATATATATATATATATATATATATATATATATGTATATGTATGTATCTTTTCTTTATCTCTCACATCTTGCATCACCTCTATGGCTGATGCTTTGTGGTTTTTGAAGTTGCTTCTTGTTTTTTATTGTCTTGCACTTCATGGCGGAAACCTGACAACCAACAAGAAACTGATGGTGGCCAGCCTTTCCCTGATATGCTCACATCCCTCAACACCTTCTGTTTCTTGCCTGAATGCATTGGCCATGACTATGACTGAGCATTAGAAAAGAGCTGACACACTGGAGTTGGCCTTTTTCCCTTCATTCTCATAATTTCTTTTTTTATTTGGTTTTGATTTCAAAATGGGGGGACCCCGATGGGTTTGATTTTGTTGATCCTCTCCATGTTGCATCTGTTTTGGCATTGTTTGTGACTGCACCTAAGCTTGCCTGGCTCAAGAAAAGGATCCAAATTTGTGATGGCTGTTCAATATAAGCAGATGGATTTGAAACATCAACAGGCCATTAAAAATTTGGATTTTGGCAGTAACAGCAAAGGATCTCC
>JAANDH010001588.1:30399-42036 GCA_011799765.1 Nymphaea thermarum | reverse complement strand
TGTCATGATAGTTTATGTTGACGACATTATTTTGACAGGTGATTGTGATCGAGAAATATCTGCTACAAAGGCATTTCTTCAAAAACACTTTGTCACGAAGGATCTTGGTCATCTGAGATATTTTCTTGGGATTGAAGTTGTGAAAAACAAAGAGGGTGTAGCATTGTCTCAAAGGAAGTATGTCCTTGATTTACTGCAGGACACAGGGATGCTAGGGACCAAGCCGGCTAATCTCCCTATGAATCCACGTATTCATCTTCATGATGATCAATCTGAACTAGTTGATTCTCGATCTTACAGGTCTCTCATTGGGAAACTACTTTATGTTATTGTAACAAGGCCTGATATAAGCTTCACTGTCGGAAAATTAAGCCAATTTATGGAAAAGCCTAGAAAGGTCCACTGGGATGCGGCGATGATGGTGCTGAAATACCTAAAATCATCCCCAGGCAAAGGTCTTTTTTTTAAGAAAGGTGAATCTCTTGATGTTGTTGCCTATAGTGATGCCGACTATGCAGGGTCTATTGATGATAGAAAGTCTACAAGACTACAACTGGCTTCTGTGTCTTTGTTGGGGGTAATCTCATATCATGGAGAAGCAAGAAACAAAATGTAGTCTCTAGATCAAGTGCAGAATCTGAATATAGAGCAATGGCTCAAACGGCGACTGAGATTACATGGGTCAAATCTATGCTAACGAATATGCGAATTCATGTTCCTCTTCCAATGAAAATGTACTGTGATAACAAGGCAGCCACTTATATTGCAAACAATCCAGTTTTTCATGAAAGAACTAAGCACATTGAGGTGGACTGTCATTATATTTGTGACCTTATAAAAGAAGGTGTGGTGTCCACTGTTCACGTCGCTTCTGAAGACCAAGCTGCAGACATGTTTACTAAAGCTCTCCCAATTGGTGATTTCTCTAGATGTTGTACCAAGCTGAGCATGGTTGATATCTATGCTCCAGCTTGAGGGGGAGTGTTGAAATTAGAAACTTTGTTTTAAGTGTGGTAGTTATTTGACTATTTAAGAAGTAGGGTTCTGTTTTGGCATTTTAATATTTTCATTGCCCTTATCTTGTAAATGTCTTAGCTGTGCCCTAATCTCACCTTAAGTAGAGATTAGAGCACGAGAATGAAAGTGAACTTTTACCGCCTCTCTCTCTTCCTCCTCTCCTCTCTCTCGTTCTCTCATTTCTCAACAAACAACAATATAATTTCATTTCTTAAATGTTTTCTTTACAATGGTCATTTACCTTCTTACCTGCAACCAGTATGATCCTAACTGCATCTAAATTAAGTATAGATAATTTAGCCCTATCTTAAACATATGAACATAAACATCAATTGCCTATAAATGCATGTGATTCAATCCACTACAACAAAAATGGTACCATCACTTTTCATTTCACCTAATTCTAAGAACCACAGAAATTCTAACTAAAAGTGACTCATAAGATGAAGCAACTCACTATCAAGCTATCACGAAAGATAAAGCACTTAAGGACCACATTTTCTCATTATTTTCAAGTGTTCAAACGAAATTTAGACCTTGGACATTGTCTTTTTAACTTACAAATAATTTGACAGAAGCACTCCTCTTCCTTCCATGAATATTATCTGTATCTCACATGATATATGAAATATATGACAAAGATGGACTGCTGCAGATCAAATTGTTCGATTATATATATAATGTATTTGCTATTAGAGGGAAAGAGAGAGAGATTGATCACTTTGGCTATCCAGAGTCACCCAGATCACTCATGAGAATTGTTCGATCTATCATGGTAGACGGTTGAGGATAAAACAAGGAGAAAAAAGTGTGAACTAATTTTAGTGCCTAGTACCAATTTAGTGACTGTTTTCTAACAACAAATTTTAAAATTTTAACCATCTGAAAAGATCTGAGACACAGCAACATTCAAACTCCCCCATATATCTGACTCGAAAAATAAATTTGAAGTATATGAGTGCAAGCCTTCCTATTAGTTCATTGATGAAGGCACAACTTGGTCATGATTGTGAAACTGGGGTTCTGGCTGACCAAATTAGAGTGGCAGAAATACATCGATAGTGCTCATGCTTCTGCTGGCATTTATATCATTATTCCCCTTTTTGTCGTAGGAAAATTTCCAATCTGAGAAAAAAATTCATAGCTGATTGCCTGTTTTTGGTTTTTCTGTTTCGAATATTATGAAGCCATCTCGAGTATGCAGGCTCAACATATTCTGATTTTCCACATTGTTGAAACAGTATACTAGACATCAAAGAGCGGATTCACACCTCTAGTCACAGGCATTCTTCATATAAGAAAAATAATCACCATTACAGTGTTTAAATTGGCCAGACGCTCCTAAGACGTCATTCACCATATTTGTTTAGCTTGAGAGGGTCGTCATCCAAAAATTAATAAGGATCAACTCACTTTCTGTAGAAACCGAAATTTGTTTCCAACGGCGAAACTGATGACATTCTTTTCTTCACTGATTCAAAAAGGTTTTGGAAAGTCGATTTTTACAACCATGAAGCAACCAACTAATTTGCCTCAACTTTTATGAGGCACTGAAGGGCTTCAGCAGAACCGACTCAAACCCATAAGGGTTTGCTCGGGTCTTTATACAAACAGTTGGCATACGCAATCCCAATTTTTACTTTCTGTCTTTTTTTCTCTCAAAAGAGCTTCAATCGATTGGAACTCTCACGTGGCAATCAAGAGTAGCAAACTATTCGATGAAGTCAAGTTGATGTATTCGTTACAAAGAAAATGTCATACAATTCTCCATATTTGTCACTTATTCTCTTCAATGGATCACCATTTGCTGGTGAAAACATCAAATTGTCCCAAAATTATCTGGATTTCTTTCGAGAATGACAGCTGAAAAACATGGTAGTATCTTGTCTAAGTGACCAGGGCAACGATGTCATTACCAGGGCTCAACAAGCGGAGTGGAAGACGTTGCAGATGATAAAGGGCGAACGAGACATACGAAGATGACAATGGTGAAACAGGGTGCCGGGGGCGGAGAAAGAGATAGAGAGAGAGAGAGAGAGAGAGAGAGAGAGGCAACTGCAATGAACCACCTCTTCACTATGACCGCATTGTGAGAAGCCAGACACCATCTTCTTCACAAGCAGCCAAGCTCCCATGCAGCAGTGCAGTAAGGTAGATGAGGAGATAGAACAGGTGAGGCGCGTGAGTGACGTTTTAACATCACCATGAAAAATCTGCCTAAAGCACATTTATTGTCTTCAATTATTTTTAAAAATAATCAATTTTGAATTATTAGACATAAATATTTTAATTTTAAAATAGTCCATTATGGTATTTTTTTTGCAGATTCCCTAAGGGGCTCTTTGATGGATTAGAAATATGAAATGAGAAACAAGATCCTCTAAATAAGTTTCCGGGGAAAATGGAATAAGAAATTTCCTTTCCATTCCATTTTTGCTGAATGTGTGATAGGATTGAAAGACATTCTTCTTAGGTTGATAGCATGGGATGCAATTGAAGAGGAAGAAGGTAAAGGCAAGAAAGGCAGAAGAAGAAGATGGTGCAGTCTACTGAACTAGTTAGGGTTAGGTTTATCGTGCTCCCCTTGTGGGTGCCGCTGACCAGCACCGACTGCTGGACCGACCATGGGTTTTTGACTGGTGGCGTTGATTTCATCAATTTCACAGGTTACTTGATGGTTTTGCTGCCGGCGAGGGTGGTCGAAGCATTGAATCAAATCTGATGCCCTCGCCACCTCTGTCTCCCAAATCTGATGTCCGCGTCACCTCCTTACCACCTCTAATATCTCCTCACCACCCCCAAGCCCCAACCACCTCTTCACCACAACCCACCAGCACACCACCATCTTCCTCGCCATCAACGCCGATAGTTGTTGTTGTCGCACCCACAGGATGCTCTCCAGTCGCCTCTTATTGGCCCTTCTCTCCCTCTCCAGCCTCCAACGGTCATTTTTTTGGTAGGGAAAATCTCATCCGCTCTTCGGGTGAGACGAAATTTCTGATAATATGAATCACCCAAAGTTATTTGTTTTCATCTCATTTTTAACGAACAAGAAGAAAATATCTTTCCAGAATCATCACCCCAACTTTCTTTGTTTTCATCTCATTTTTGACAAATAAGAACTACTATTGAAAATTTGAATTTTATTTCTGTAGTCAACTACACAAGAGATTTCCTACCCATCAAATGTGCCCAAGGCTCTCTTTGAATTGGTGGAATCTACTGTACAAGTGGAACAAAAAGTTCAAATTGGATGAAAATTTCACAATGTAACAAACGCCAAACTAAACCCTCGGGAATTTTCATACAAGAACTTCACTTTCAGCAATAAAATTCCACCAAAAGAAGTGGAACTTTATACCTGGGCAAATTTTACCGTTGAAGTGCATCTCTTTTCTTTCTCATCCGGCAAGGCAGAGCTGAGGACGTTGTCTTCTTGCTGTTTTGAAACGCCCAATTCACTGTTGTGGTCGACTGTTGTGACTTGGTTTTTTTAAATAAAAATAGAAAATACAAGAATAAACAAAATAATAAATTTATGAAAAGGGGTTTTCACCATTGTAAAATTATATTTTCACGTGCAGTTTTTTTTTAACATCATAAAAAATTTTAAACATAATGATAAAATTGAGACGAAATTAATTAAGGACTTTTTTACTTCACACTCATTATATTTTATTTTAAAAGTGTTTCTCTGTGCTTAAGCACCAGCAATTTACCTAATGACCTTCATTTACATTTCAGCTCTCAGTTACCCAAATTAATTTAATAAATAATATTAAAGAACTTGACACTATATTTGATTTTCTTTAGGTAGTGTTTGATGGCCTGGAAATCTGGAATTGGAAATATATTTCTGAAAATATATTTCCTGAAAAAATGGAATAAGAAAAATCTTTCCAATTCCCATTTTGATGTGTGTGTGATGACTGAAAAATATATTTCCAAAAATTTACTTCTTAATTTGATGAAAAAGAAATATATTTCCAGGTTTAGGGGAAGAAGGGAGCGAGGAAGGAAGAAGGGAGGCGGAGGAAGAAGAAGGGAGTGAGGAAGGAAGAAGGGAGGTGGAGAAAGAAGAGAGCGAGGGAGGAAGAAGGGAGGCGGAGGAAATCAATATGCAACTGACTAAGTAGTAAGCCTGGCCGGGCCGCCGTCGGGTACCCGGTACCTGGCCTAACTCGGACCTGGGCTCGGGTATCAAAAAATGGCTTAACGGGCTGGTGTTGTCGGGTCCGGCCCGGTATTTTAACAGGTCGGGCTCGGCCGCTCGGGCTTGAAACTATATACCGTGAGGGCCCGAGAAGCCCGGTAACTATAAAATTAAAAAGCATTTTTTTTTTCAAAAGAGGTAAGTTAAGTTAGGGTTTCGTCTTGACCGTTTCAACTTTAACATTGATGGCAACAGGGGAGGCGGCGACAATGGCAATGGTGGTTTCGAATTTTTACCACACTGCCTTCAAATCGTCACGGCACGGAGACGACAGTAGGAGTGACTTGTAACCACGAATCCCTTCGTCCTACGGAAGAACCTGAAACTCGAACTCTGCATCTCCAACAAAGTAAGAATAAACCCAATACAGTGAAGACAGTGCCTTCATTGCAACCACCAACGCCTGCCCACCTCTCTGTACGCCAAATTAATATGCGACGATAATGGTGGGCAGTTTTCTCCGTAAGTCGGTCGCCAGAAGGTGTCTCCTCTCCCTTCCCCATCAACTCTGGAAAACCAGGCTTCCACAGATGCAGAGGCTTCCTTCGGCCTCCAATCACCTTACAAATCAAGCAGCTTCTTCTTCCGGCCACTGCCGCGGAGGACGACTACCACCATCATCGATTTCGACAGGCTTCAGTTAGAGAGAGACATTAAGCCATCGGCTTTCCACTTCGCCAAGACCCTAATCCTTGGCCTTTCTTAGGAATTCAAAGAGCTTCGTCAACAAGTAATCGAGCCGGGCCGGGCCTCGGCCATGAACTCAAGCCCGAGACCCGATATGTCAAAGGCCCGGCCCAGCCCGGTTAGAAACAGGTCGGGCCTCGGGCTGACCCGATGGCCTTAATGGACTTAGATTTAGTCATGTTTTTCGGGCCGGCCCGGCCCGATGCCCAGCCCTACTAAGTAGGCACATGAAAACTCGGCTCTTGCTAGCTGTCTAACTTCACCTCATACTGGTTACTTTTTAGTTGGAAATCACAGCCGTCTAACTTCAATTGCAGTATCAATCAGCAGCTGAATTAATGCAAAGGTAGTCCATAGTATGATATGAAGTTCAGCAGATTGCTGCAACATGGCATTAAAAAGAAAATTGCAGAAACCACTTCAACCACCACACAAAAGAAAAAAAGCGAAAACAGGGGACATAAACAAGAGGTTTATCTTGTTCTACTGGCTTTGGTTGCTTCCATGAACAATTCCCCTGAAAGATAATGATGAAGTTGTTTCAGATGTTTTTCGATTGTTTTGCATCCACAACACTTGTAACTTTTGTCTAATAAAGAATATTGAATGTAGGCACATGAAAATTCTGCTCTTGCTAGCTGAAGCAATACCTCTAACCAAAATGTGGAGGATGAACCAAACGTGGGGTTCGCAAGAAAACCTACTAAAACTTACAAACCAAAGATTGCATTGTACGTGCTTTACATATCAGACCCATTTGGGTAGTTTTCATTGAGAAGAAATGATGAAAGTCAAACTGATCATCAGCTAGGTTTTGAAAACAAATGTTCCTGGAGAAAACCATCAGCAACCTAAGGTTGAAAAGTACAATCAATATGCAACTGACTAAGTAGATATAGAAATATAGCAGTTGAACCTTTGGATAACACGAAGTAATCACACTGGTTTATGCTAGAATTCCTATTAGGAAAGCACACAGAATCACAGATATACTTTCACATCCCATCATCAAGAAATAAGCTGCATTTGTTCAACTGAAGAGCAAGGCAGGATTAAATTGCCTTAACATTGTGTACATGACGAGCAATTAGATGCTGAAGTTGAATAACTACATGGCCTCTGATGAATAACTATATTGAACAGAGAAAGAAGAAATAGAGTAAGCAGAGAAGATGTTGTAGGTATAATTTAAGAAGATTTGTGAATTGCAAAGGAAAAAAGAGTGGCAAAGAAGAAAAAAGACTGTTTTAGTAGATCCATCAGAGTGAACACAGAGATACAAATAGAAGTCCCGACAAACAGACGAAACATCCATAAAAGTTGTGATAGTCTGTCACTAAGCAAGAACATCTGTGCATAGATGTGAATTCTGAAACAATATGGTTTTCTTAAATTTTACAATATATGTCGCAGAAAGTAGCCAACTCATGCATTGATCAGTACACATTGCAGAGCAAGTGCATCACACAAATTAAAGAAAGTGACTGAACATGACCATTTTCATCTTTTTTGAGCAAAGATGCAGATAACTCCACAAAAAAACTACACAGTTTTAAAGAATGTAACTGGAGATGCACTAAAACCACAGAGAAATTTGTCAAACGATAACAGACAAGTCATTGTTAATGTAAATTTCCATTCACAAGTCTGTGATCTATATCAATTAAAACAAGAAAAAAGCAACATGTATATGAACACTTAGTACTGAGATACACAAATTACACTGAAATTTCAGAGATGGGGTCCCAGCTTCATGTTTCATTATACCTTTTGTAGAAGAAAAACAGTAATTTTCATGCTTTAAAACCCATTTCTCAGTCATGCCCAAAATGGGTTCTAGCTGAACTAGCAGAACAGTTCATGTGTAAAAATAATCACAAAAGGGAAAAGTGAAAAACTTCACAGGTTCAACCGGCCCTCACACTCAGAACTCGAGCCATGAGTGGGCAGTAAAACCAGGTGAGAGAGAGAGAGCAGATACCTTCTTTTACGGTGGAGTGAAATAAACGCCACAGAGCTTAGAGTGGAATGGTGGACGTGGAAAGAGCTCAGAGTGGAATGCTCAGAGCAGATACCTTCTCCGCTGCCAGAGTCTAGCTATTTATACGCTCTCTCCTCTTTCATCTTCTTCTTTCAAGGCGCACGGGCTAATTTTGTGGGGCTGGTGTGCTTCTAAAATCCAGTGTTTCTTCTCATTCGCTTTGACTTTTTCTTGAGCAAGGGCGAGAGAGACGATGAGGGGAGCAGGAGGGTGAGAGGCCGATAGAGACTACGAGGGGAGCAGGAGAGTGAGAGGGCGAGAGAGACGACGAGGGGAGCAGGAGAGTGAGAGGACGATAGAGACGACGAAGGGAGCAGGAGAGTGAGAGGGCGAGAGAGACGACGAGGGGAGCAGGAGAGTGAGGGCGAAAGAGACGTCGAGCAGCAGGCGGTTGAGACCAGGGGAGGCGGCAGCGGCAAGAGGGAGGCAAAAGGGAGACGGAAAAAAAAAAACCCGGAAATATGTTTCTACCTCTCTTCCGGTGGAAACATTTTTTAAGAAATATTTTGCTAATTCCAACTTCAACGGTCTAAAAAAAAAATTCCGTGTTTCATAGACTGAAAAAATTTTGAATTTTTTTTCTGAAATACAAAAAATTTTCTGGCCATCAAACACTACCTTAAAAAAAAAGACAACAATAAAAGTAACTAACCCAAACATGAGAGTGATGCTCTTCCACCATAAAAAAATCACATAGACCTGACGGAAAAATCAAAGACAAAGGAATAAAAAGGCCCTTTCACATTTTCTATTGAACTGTTAAGAAAAAAAGATTTTCCCTATCTCAGCCCCTCCTTATTCGCTTCTTATCTTAGCGATAAGGATTTGGATGAACTCGAGTGAAGCTACAGTGTTAGATAAGCTCGATATTTTTGGGACAAGATTAACCAAATGTTGTTGGAACCGTGTACCAATTTTTTGTATATAAGTGTGTAAGTTCAATGAAAAAATCAAGCAAGTTTCTCTTCTGTTTCTCTCTGTTTCTCTTCTCTCGGTTCACAACTCCTTTACCTCAATCTAGACCAGCGCTCATCTACTTGTTCCAACAAGCAGATTTCAACATGGTATCAGAGCAACTCATCGTTAATGTGAAATTTTTGTTTCTGCTGGCGAATCTTCAACCGAGAGTGATCTCATCAGCGTTGGTCATTCCTATTGGATTTGGGAATTATTGAGCAAAGAGAGAAGGTAGCTACTTACAACGTCGGTGGAAGAGTCTGACGCACCGATTCCATTCCCGGTGGTCATTGTTCCTTCCCCGCTCTGTTTCTCCGGTGCCTGCTCCGCCGGAATCTTCTTTTCCTTCTCCTGCGTGTTTCTCCCTCCTCGACGCCATCAAGTCACAGTACTGAAAGCTCGCCTTCATCCTTCATCCGGATAAGAACAAATGCTTGGGCTCTGAGGAGGTCTTCAAATTGGTGAGCCAGGCGTGGTCCGTCCTATCCAATCATAACCGGAGGCGAATTTACCACCTCAAACGCCGAATCGAGGTCGAGTTCCAGATCTCCCAGTCGGTGGACACCTTCTGGACGGCCTACACCACCTGCAGGCTGCTCCACGAGTTTGAGCGGAAATATATCGGCCGGAAACTAGTCTGCCCAAATTGCAAGAAGGACTTCACGATTTTTCTTTTTCTGATAAAGAATTGAGATTTTATGAATATCTGGAAGCCCGACTGAGAAGAAGAAGAGGGCCTCTTGTTGTGGACCAGGAATCGACGGCAACTGAAGGAGGATAATCCTCAACGAAATTGTTCTTGGGTCGACCCAGCGTCAGCTCGCGTGTAACTGGCTATAGCATTCCCAATTTCATTCAACAAATTGCCTGTTCCTTCTTCGTCCCTTAAGGAGCAGTCATGGCGTCGACAGGAAAGAATATTGACAGATCCGAAGATACTAATGGCTGCGAAAGTTCTCAGGTGATATTTGATCCCTTCTTTTTGCATCATTCGGATAATCCTGGAAGTGGGTTGGTATCTCAACCACTTACCGGTGATAACTATGCAATCTGGAGCAGAGCCATGATCATGACTCTATCAGCCAAAAACAAATTAGGTTTCGTCGACTATCAAAGAGCCCAAAGAGGATGAACATAATCGTACGTTGTGGGTACGATGTAACAATCTAGTTCTCTCATGGATTCTTAATTCGATTAGTAAGGAGATTCATGCTAGTATTGCTTATGCTACCTCAGCTCAAGAAATATAGGAGGAGTTAAAAGAAAGATATACTCAGAGTCTTGCACCAAGAGTTTTTCAATTACAAAGTTCAATATGTCGATTGCAGCAAGAGTCCATGTCTGTTACTACATATTATACAAAACTCAAAGTGCTTTGGGAAGAATTAAATTACTACAATATGGTACCCATGTGTTCGTGTGGAGGCATAAAAATATTTTCGGACCAGATTCAAAGAGAACGTGTCATTCAGTTCTTGATGGGATTGAATGACTCATATAATGCCATTAGAGGACAGATTCTATTGCTTGATCCCTTGCCTACAGTAAACAAAGTATATGCTCTAGTCTTGCAGGAGGAACAACAACGTGAAGCAAGATTCACACAATCAGCCTCTCACACCGCCTTGGCAATAACACACAATCATATTCCCAAAGCAAAGTCACATAGCCAAAGTTACAAATTTCAGCAAAATAGAGAAGGACGTCAAAGGCGACCAATCTGTCGTCATTGTCACAACACAGGTCATGTGAAAGATAAATGTTTCAAGTTGAATGGTTATCCTCCAGGACACCGATTGCATGATCCGAATTTTCGGTCACCACTAGTTGCAGCTGTTACTCACAATCAAAGGCCAATGGACCTCCATGCAGGCGATGGTACTAGCTTCTCCGGTAGTAATGGTCAATCTTCCAAGGAAGTTGTACCTTCGTTCACTATGGATGAGTATCATAAACTCTTATCACTTGTTAGAACTTCGTCTGCCTCTATCAATTTTGCAGGTAATATATGTTCATCCCATATTCCTTGGATTGTTGATTCTGGAGCCAGTCGATACATTTGTGCCGATAGCTCTCTACTTCAAAAACCAATAAATTGCCAAGTGCCTATAAACTTACCTAATGGGTATACAATAACTGTTCATCAATCCAGTGATGTCAAACTACCATCTTTCACTCTTGAAAATTCTTTGTATATTCTCTCTTTAAAAGTAAATCTACTCTCTGTGAGTCAATTGACTAAAGCACTAAATTGTTCCGTAACCTTCTTTCCTACTCATTGTGTCTTGCAGGACCTGGCGTCGAGGACGATGATTGGTCAGGGTAAAGAAAGAGAAAGCATATATGAACTCAATCCAGTGATTTCTTCAACAAATTGTTTCACTGTGTCCTCCTCCCAAAATATTTGGCATAGGCGGTTCGGTCATCTTTCTCTTTCTCGTCTTAAACTTGTTAATTCTTATATAGTTTTGAATTGTGATTTGAATAAAGAAATTTGTTGTGATGCTTGTCATCGCACAAAGTAAACTCGTTTGAAGTTTGATTTAAGTAGTATTGAAACATCAAAGCCTTTTGAATTAATACACTGTGACATTTGGGGGCCGTATACTCAGTCCACTCTCACTGGAGCACATTATTTTTTGAGTATAGTTGATGACTATACAAGATCTACATGGGTTTTTCTCATGAGACATAAACATGAAACATTTCATCTCATCAAAAA
>JAANDH010001588.1:2537-30299 GCA_011799765.1 Nymphaea thermarum | reverse complement strand
CGTTCAGATAATGGGTTTGAATTTTTTTCATATGAGATAAAATCTTTTTTTCAAATGCAATGTACTTTACAACAACACAGTTGTGTAGCTACCCCGCAACAAAATGGAGTAGTAGAGCGCAAACATCGACATCTTTTAGAAATTGCTAGAGCATTGCGTTTTGATGCAAATTTACCAAAACGTTTTTGGGGAGAGCGTGTTTTAACAACAGCTTATTTAATCAATCACATCCCAACTCCGGTTTTGAAAGGAATGTCACCATTTGAAAAACTGTTTAACAAAAAACCAAACATCAAGCATTTATGTGTTTTTGGATCACTTGGTTATGCTACAAACAATGACCACAATAGAGATAAATTTGATTTTAGGGCTCATAAATGCATATTTCTTGGTTACCCTGAAGGACAGAAAGCATACAAAGTATATGATCTAGAAAGTAAGAAGTTTTTTACTAGTCGAGACGTTATTTTCTATGAAAATATTTTGCCCTTCCAACAAGTAAGAGAGAACGAAAGTTTTCTCATATTGCCTTTGCCAATTACCCAAGTTGACGAAGTTAGTCCATTGGATAACATTGTTCTTGATACCAGTAGTTCAAATACACCTATACCTGAACCAAATCCTAAGTCGTCAATTGTGTACATTGATCATGAACCATTACCTAAGTCATCAACCAAGGAGGTTCAACCACCTCAATCTAGTACATCAAATTCCATTGTTGAACCTGAGCCCATTGAATCAGTAAGAAGATCCACTCGTCCAAAACGGCCAATCACTTGGATGCGGGATTTCTATTGCTCTCTTATTTTGGCTCCCTCGATCAATGGTCCCTCGACGTCTAGTGAAATGAAAGGCACACAGTATCCTATTTCTAACTTTACTTCACTTTCTCGTTTCTCTCCTCAACATTCCCATTTCTTAGCAGCCATAGTATCCACATCAGAACCAAAAACCTTTGAAGAGGCAGCTGGACATAGGGAGTGGTGAAAGGCAATGAAATTAGAAATAAGTGCACTAAAGGAAAACAACACTTGGACGATGACCACTTTGCCCGAAGGAGTTAAGCCCATTGGTTGTAAGTGAGTTTATAAAATCAAGTTCCGATCATATGGTACTATTGAGCGATACAAGGCACGTCTGGTTGCAAAAGGTTATTCTCAACAAGAAGGATTGGACTACAATGAGACTTTTGTACCAGTCGCAAAAATGGTAACAGTCCGAACTCTACTTTCAGTTGCGGCGGCAAATGATTGGTTACTATACCAAATGAATGTGAATAATGCCTTTCTTCATGGTGATTTACTTGAAGAATTCTATATGCAAGTTCCACCAGGATATGACCGTAAGGGGGAGAATCTAGTATGTAAATTACATAAATCTCTCTACTTGTCTCAAACAGTCTCCTCGAAATTGGTTTCACAAATTGTCATTGGCACTGGTGGAGTTTGGATTCAGTCAATCAAAAGTTGATCACACGTTGTTCACTTACAAACAAGGTCAATTTTTTGTTGTTGTCCTTGTTTATCTGGATGACCTTATTATTATGGGCAACACCAAGGAGCATATTGACAAATTTAAGCAATTTCTATGTCAGAAATTCCGTATGAAAGATCTTGGTACTCTTAAATATTTTTTAGGTTTAGAAATTGCCCGTTCAAGTGCAGGAGTTTATGTTTCGTAGCAAAAATATGCTCTTGACATTATAAGCGAAACAGGTATGTTGGGTGCCAAGCCAGTGGAATTTCCAATGGAACAGAAGCACGGACTCGACTCCACACAAAGTTGGTTGCTAAGAGATCCGACTACATATAGAAGGTTGGTTGGACGGCTAATCTATTTAAGTATAACAAGGCCTGATATTCAATTTGCAGTTCACTTGTTAAGTCGTTTCATGCAAACACCACGTGAGATACATTTTCAAGCTGCATTAAGAGTGATCAAGTATATCAAGTTGAAGCCAGAACAAGGTATTTTCCTTAGTAAACAAACCAATCTTCAAATGAGTGTATTCTGTGACTCTGGCAGCGTGTCATGAAACACGAAGGTCAGTAACTGGTTATTGTGTTCTCCTTGGTGACTCTCTAATTTCATGGAAGACAAAAAAACAGTCCACAGTATCACGCTCCTCTGCAGAAGCAGAATACAGGTCAATGGCAAATGCAGTATGTGATATGACTTGGTTGAAATTCCTGTTAACGGATCTAGGCGTGAGACATCCACAACCGGCAAATCTATATTGCGACAATCAGACTGTCATACATATTGCAACCAATCCAGTTTTTCACAAACGTACTAAACATATAGATATGTGGTGCAAGAAAAAATAAATCAAGGTCTAGTAAGAACCAATTACATTAAGAGCAAAGATCAGTTGGCGGATTTATTTACTAAGGCCTTAGGCAATGAATCATTTAATCATCTTCTATCCAAACTGAGTGTAAAAAATCTCTATGCTCAGTTTAAGGGGGAGTGTGAAGAAAAAAAGATTTTCCCTATCTCAGCCCCTCCTTATTCGCTTCTTATCTTAGCGATAAGGATTTGGATGAACTCGGGTGAAGCTACAGTGTTAGATAAGCTCGATATTTTTGGGGCAAGATTAACCAAATGTTGTTGGAACCGTGTACCAATTTTTTGTATATAAGTGTGTAAGTTCAATGGAAAAATCAAGCAAGTTTCTCTTCTGTTTCTCTTCTCTCGGTTCACAACTCCTTTACCTCAATCTAGACCAGCACTCATCTACTTTTTTCAACAAGCAGATTCAACATGAACAGCAAGGTCAAGTTGAATATTTGATTCGTTCATTTGGCGACAATTCTTTTAAAGAGCAGTTGGTAATAGGAATATCGCGTTGTTTACAACAGGCTCTTCCATGAATATGTTCATTTTTATGGATACATCGAGATAGTGTTTGATGGCCCTGTAGCTCAGGAAAAAAAATTCAATTTTTTAAAATATTTTCAGTTTATCAAACGCGGAATTATTTTTGTTACCGTTAAACACAAAACTGGAAATTTTTCCGCTGGGAGAGGTGGAAACATATTTTCAGCTTTTTTTTTTTGCCCGTTAGGGCGTGCTGCATCGCAAGCCTCTGCCGCTGCCGCCTCCCCTGGTCGTCTCTCTCGCAGCTCGTTGTCTCTCTCGGCCTCGTTGTCTGTCTCGGCCTCTCACTCTCCTGCTCTCCTCGTCGCCTCTCAAGCCCTCTCACTCTCCTGCTCTCCTCGTCGCCTCTCAAGCCCTCTCACTCTCCCGCTCCCCTCGTCGCCTCTCAAGCCCTCTCACTCTCCCGCTTCTTCCAGAGCATGGTGATGTTATTCTTATGTTTTCAATTATAACTTGTTCACACGTTCAATGGATGAATAATGACACAAGGACAATGCCTCCCTGTTCGACTACGAAGCCAATTCTAATAAAAATGTTGTGAATTCAATTGCTTCTTACAGAAGGCCTAGAATCCACAAAATCAAATAGGAAACCGGGAGTACTGAGAACAAAACCAAAGGATTTATAACATTATATCCATAGAAGTTATATTCTGGAACATACATAAAAATCGTCAAGTTAATACTTGGATGAAACATAAGAAAGATCTTTTCTGAATGAATTCTTTACGAACATAACGACAATCCATCTCTATATGCTTTTTTCTTTCGTGAAATGTGTGATTGCTAGCAATATAGATTGCACTTCTGATGTCACAACAAAGCTTGACAGGATCCGTGATATGAATTCTCATATCATTCAAAAAATTTTTGAGCCACACAATTTCCATTGTTGTAGATGTCATGGCACGATACTCAGCTTCTGTTGATGATAGAGACACCTTATTTTGTTTCTTTCATCACCAAAAAAGTAAGGAATCACCTAAAAACATACAAAAACCAGTAGTGGAGTGCCTATTATTGGGATCTCCACCCCAATCAGCATATGTATAAACAACTAGTTCTAATACAGAAGAGGAAGACAAGAAAAGTCCTTTGTTGATTGTGTTTTTCACATAACGCACAATCCGCATTGCCGCTTCCATGTGCATTGAGGTGGGGTCTTTGTTAAAATTGACTTATAACATGAATGGCATGAGTAATATTTGGTCTAATAATAGAGAGATAAGAGAGAGCACCAACAACTTGCCAAAAAAGAGTGAGATTCTCTATTATCTCTCCATCATTGATCTTTATTTTTACTCCCAATGCTTTTAAAGTATCTACAATCTTGTTGTCTGAAATACTTTTTTTGTCAATCAATTCACTGGCAAACTTCATCTTAGAAAGCAGTTAACCTTGTTTGCTATATGCAACTTCAATTCCAAGAAAATATATTAGCCTTTTCTAATCAGTCATTTGAAAACATTTCTTAAGAAATTGTTTTATCTCTATGATTCATTTTTTATCACTCCCAGTAATTACATATCATCAACATACAATAATAAAATAATTATACCTATCGAGGTATTTTTCACAAACATGGCTATATCAAAGTAGCAAGATTTAAAACCTTGATTAATCATGACACTACTAAATTTGTCAATCCAGACCTTGGGAGCTTGTTTTAAACAATACAGAGCTTTCTTAAGTCGCAAAACCTTGTTTTGAGGTAGGTCCAATCCAAGAGGAGCACTCAAGAAAACTTCTTCATTTAAATGATCATTTAGGGAAGCATTTTTAACATCCATTTAAAAAATGGACCATTGTTTGATAGAGGCAACAACAATAAGAGTTCTAACAGAGGTAATACGGGCAACAGGAGCAAATGTTTCTTCATAGTCAATCCCATATTCTTGGGCATAACCCTTAGCAACAAGTCTGGTCTTTTACCTTTCCAAGGTCCCATCACTCTTAGTTTTGACTTTGTAGATCCATCTACATCCTATTGTCTCTTTTCCTAAAGGTAGAAAAACAATATCTTAAGTCTCATTACTTTCAAGGGCTTTAAGTTCTTGATTTATGACATCAATCCAATTTGGGTCATCCTTAGCCTCAAGATAAGACGATGGCTCATAAAAGGAATGATGTGCCATAAGATAAGTTCTATGTTTAGGAGAAAAAGACTCATGAAATGAATCTTTGAGAAGGCCTTATGTGTCTTTGAGACCTCCTAGGATTGGCTTGATCATTTTCTTGTGTTGCATGATCTCTTCTCCTATAAACTATAATGTCTTTTGGAGATTTAGTAGGACTATCTTCTATAATTTCTTCCATTCGCTCCTCATTATTGGAATCATCATAATCCGTCCAAAGAAAAGCATAATCTTCTAGTTTCTCGGGCTCATTCTTAAAACCATCTTTGTTTTCCAAAAAGATAACATTTCCAGTAACATAAATTTTATCTGGTTCAATATCATAACATCTACAGCCTTTTTGTGTTTCCAAATATCCAATAAACACACAATAATAGCTTTGGAAGAAAGCTTATCATCTTTGTTACTTAACACAAAGCATTTGCAACAAAAAACCTTAAGTCTATAGGTTTTATGTTGTGTAATTTTTCAAATGGAGAAATATATTTCAAAAGTTTGGTAGACATTCTATTAATCAAATAGGTTGATGTCAAAACAGCCTCAGCGCCCAAAAGTTTTTAGGAACATTTTTGGATAAAAGAAGTGCTCTTGTGGTTTTAATAATGTGCCTATGTTTTCTTTCAGCCACTCCGTTTTGTTGTAGAGTGTTTGGGCAAGATCTTTGATGCACAATGTCTTTATCTTTTAGAAATTGTTGAAATTCATTTGACATAAATTCTCATCCCGAATCACTAGCAAATACCACCAATTTTTGTTTAAGAAAATAAACCCAAGTATGCCTAGAATAATCATTAATAAAGATCACATAATACAATAATCCTCATTTTGACATAATAGGAGCGGGTCCCCACACATTCGAATGCACCAAATCAAAAGACATTTAGGTAACAAATTTTCTATTATCAAAAGGTAAGACTTTCACTTTTGCCTTGATACAATCATTACAACAAAAGTTTTTTTGACAATACTTTTCCAAGAAAGAAAGATGAGACATTTTATCTAGAATTGAATATCCAAGTCTTTGGTGCCAAGTTTGAACGTCACACTCTTTGATGATATTGCATGAAGGTCTTGAGAGGTCTAAAAAATTTATCCAGTAAATATCATTTGTTCTAAAACCTTCCCCAATCGTCTTCTTGGATAGATGGCCCTGTATCAAGCATTTATATTGTGAGAAAATTATATCAAAACCAAGGTCAGCCATTTGAGAAACAGACAACAAATTTTAAGTTTAGTTTAGGAATACATCTTACTTGAGGTACTTTTAAAACTTTTGATTTAAAAGTTTGATCAAGATTTTCAACAAAATCAATTTCAAGAGAAGTTCCATTGGCCGTTTTTACAAATGGATATGAATTGTTTTTGGTGCATTTAGTGAGAAGGGATCCACAAGGAGTCATATAAAAAGATGCACCCGAATCAATAATCCAAAAATGCTTACTTGAAGAAGTAGATGCTACGGTAGCCCCCAATGTTGAAGGTGTGCTTCCTCCCTTGAGCAAAGGTTGAAGGGCTTCAATAAGCCTAGGTTGAAGAGCATTTACAAGTTGATCAAGTTGAAAGGTGCTTGTTTCTTTCCTTTCTTCTTGGATGGGAGCTGCCACATTGTTTCTCTTGTCATAAGTTCTTAGTTTTGGACATTTGGGTTTTGTATGTCCTTCTTGAAAATGATAACAAATAATTCTTCTTCTTGCTCCTTCATTTATCCTGTTGAAGTGTGGAGGTCTATAAGTTCTCATATGAGCACCGGGTCTTGAGGTAGCAAGAAGGCTTTCATTCTTTTCTTTAAAAACATTGAGTCTATTTTCTTTCATTTGATGCTCTGCTATGGTTTCATTCATAGATGACATGAAGCAAGGAAGTTTTAACTCCATCATATTTCGGTCTAAAACCAAGAATGAATTTCTAAAATTTTTTCCTTTAGATTTGTTTTTCCCTTACTCCAATGTCTCTTGGATCATACTATTCAGGTTCAAATAGAGCAAGTTCATCCCATAATTGTTTCATTTCTCCAACATACTACTTAATAGACTTATCCCCTTGTTGGAGACTTGCAATCTTCATTTGAAGATTGCACATGCAAGCCACATCTTTCATAGTGTGGGTTTTCTTGAGGAATTCTCAAGCTTCGTGAGCAAAATTATGCTTTGCTATTTGACCCATGGTTGTAGTATCGACACAAGCAATAATCTATGTAATAATCTTGTGATGTCCTATCTTCCACTCTTCTCATTTTCTGTTATATTCATTCACTACCTTATCTTTTTCAACTCCTTCTAATTCATGAGTTTTTTCATCTACGGTTTTGGTTAGGACTAATTGTGGTTCACTTTTAGACCCATCAACAAGTCCCTATAAACCTTTACTTCTAATAAAATGTTCCATAGTTTTTGCCCAAGAAACATAGTTTGATGAAGTGAGTTTAGGAAGAGGTGTAGAAGAAGTTCTATCATCCATAATGTGTACCTTGTAAGATGAAGTTGAGATAGCCACAAGTACAATACCAAAACAGCTCTCCGTGTTGGTGAAAATTTCACGAAATCAGCCACCAAAAAACAGCAAGAAGGCAGTCCCAAAAATATGAAGAGCTTGTTGCCACGAAAGAAGATATTACTAGGAAAACAGTCACAACTTTGGCAGCCATGGAAGCTTGATAAGATGTGCACAATCCTGTCATGTAGATCACTTTAAACCCTCAAGAAAGGAGAAAAACAACACCTTCTTGAGTCAAAACACAACTAACAATATATCGAACACTTGGAGTGATTCACAGCTTCAAAGAAAGAACATGGGCTGAAGACTTCAAACTTTGAAGGACAGCAAGACAAAGAGCTAAAACCTGGCTCTAATACCATGTAAATCAGGCCCAAACAAGGCAAATACTTCAAGAATATCACTCTTGAATCTCCCACCAACTTAACAAGATAATACTCAAGAGACTCAAACAAAAGGAGAATAAAACATAACAAAAGGAGAATAAAACATATATTGATCTCAACAAATAATACAATATGTAGCTTAAAAAGCCATAAACAAAATAGTAGAGAATGTACACTATTTATAGAGGAGAGAGTCAAAGGAGAAGAGAGCTAATTGTTGTGACTAGTTCCAACGTCTAGAAAACTAGTTGTTGGGGCTAGTCTCCTTTTGGGAATAACGAAAAAGAAAGGGGTAAAATAGGAAAAATAAAAATACATAAAAAAAGAAAAAATGCATAAGTATCCTAAGTATCCAAATATATATATATATATATATAATATATGTAATATGTATATATATATATATATGTATACATTTGGAATACATACATTCTAACACAACTATATCGAACACGATTGTGACATCGAACATTCCTTCTGATGTGCAACAAATTTTAATGACAGCCTTGTCTAAAGTCAATCTTAAGCAAAATGAAGAAGGACAATGGTATGTGGATTCTGGTGTTGCAGCCCATGTGACCGGTGACGCAGGTAAGCTTTCTAGTGTTCTCCCTTATTTAACTAAAGACTCAGTTGTCACAAGAGATGGTTTCCATCACAAAATATCGCATATTGGAAATGTACACATATCCATGGCTCATTCCTCCATACCTTTAAAGAATGTTCTTGTTGTTCCAGACGTCAAGAAAAAAATCATTTTTGTGTCAAAGCTTATTGATGATACTCATTCTTCTATTGATTGTACTCCTTTTGTTTTTGTCAAGGTTGCTCGAACCAAGAAAACATTTGCTGAGGGTGAAGGAAAATGAGACTTATACGTCATTGAAGAAGCTCCAAAGGTGTCAAGGTCTTGTGTTTCAGATTCATCTGTCCCCAATCATAGTGAAGTCAATATAGCAGGGTATGATAAGTCATCCATTTGGCATGGTCGTTTAGTACATTGTAGTCGGTCTTTCATTTAAAGTCTTGCTGCAGACAGACTATTACAAAGTCCAGTAAATGAGTCTAGCATGTACTCAAGTTGTCATAATTGTAAAAGTCATGCTCTTCTCTTTCAGTCAATAAATAAGAGAGCTTCGAAGTTACTTGATACCATATATTCTGATGTTTGGGGGCCTACTCCTATTTCTTCTTCTTTCAGGAGTAGATATTATGTTGTTTTTATTTATTATTATTCTTGTTACACTTGGATTCACTTCATAAAAAGCAAATCAGAGGTTTTCCTTTTGTTAACTCAATTCACGCCTTGGCCCAAAACCTAGTAATATCGGGCACTTCCAATGTGATGGTGGTGCTGATTTCATTTCAAATGAATTTACTGAGTATTTACTAAATCATGGGATCACTAAACAGATTTCATGTCCACACACACCACAACAGAATGACATTGCTGAAAGAAAGCATAGACACATAGTTGAAAATGCACTAAGTATGATGCATAACACAGATGTGCCCATGAATTTATGGACTGAAGCTTTTCATATTACTGTTCATGTCATTAATCGACTGCCATTGTCTCTACTTGAAGGAAAATCTCCTTCCATTGTCTCTACTTGAAGGAAAATCCCATTTCATTATTTTACACAAAGAACAACCAAATTATAATGAACTACGTGTTTTTTGGTGTGTATGTTATGTACATGTTGATGTTTCCTTGAGAAATAAGTTTTAAGACCGAGCTGTTATGTGCAGATTTGTGTGTTATGCAGAAAATTAAAAGGGCTATAGATGTTACAATCCAAAGACTGGGCGCGTATATATTTCATGACATGTTTTTTATGAGCTCAAGTTGAAGGATTTAAAGGAGCCACAAACAACACTTAATGTAAGAGATGATGTATATGATTCATGGCTGAATGTTGAAATATTAGGCCAAGGGGCTGATACATTCCATGCACAAAGTGACAAAATTATTGATGAGTTCGAGACAGCCTAAAAATAATCAGTTGGACAACACACCTTCATCTACTTAGGCCAACAACATATCTTCACCTGATCGGTTTTCAGGAGTGGTGTATATTCGATGATCAATTCCAACAACTGCTCCAGAAATGGTCACTGCATGTCCATGTAGATCAAAACGTGTGTGACGCACTATTGGTAGATGGGTAATTTAAGATATTTTCTCTTTGGATTTTCAGCTTTTTATGTTAGAATTGAGCAAAAAGGTGGAGCCAAAATGCTATTAAAGCAAATATTGGATCGAAGCCATGAACGAAGAAATGACTGCCTTAAATGAATGTCAAACTTGAGAGATTGTTCCTCATCCATATGGTAAGAATGTAGTGGGCTCAAAATGAGTTTACAAACTCAAGTACAAACCCGATAGCAGCATTAATAAATATAAGGTTTGTCTAGTGGCTAGAGGCTTCACTCAGCAGTATGTGGAAGATTATGATGAGACTTTCAGTCTAGTCATCAAGATGGGAATGATCCGTGTTATCATCTCTCTTGCAGTCTCACATGGATGGACTTTATATCAGTTGGATGTTAAAAATATTTTTCTTCATGGCTTTCTAAAGGAAGAGGAATACATGGAACAACCCCCACATTATGCTACCACTGATCCAGCTAAATGGGTGTGCAACTTACAAAAATCATTGTATGGGCTTAAGCAAGCATCTCGCTCATGGTTTGATAGAGTTTCTCTTCATATACAAGAGGCTGCTTTTCTCTAAAGTTCACTTGATCATGCCTTATTCACATATCATTCAGGTGAAGTAACCACTTTGGTTACTGATATATGTAGATGACATAGTTCTTACTGAAAATTTTTCATGTCATATATATCATGTTAAGGAGGTATTGAAACAAGAATTCAAGATGAAGGATCTCGGCGAACTACGATATTTCTTGGGTGTTGAGTTTGACAGAAATGGTGGCATATGACAAATTACAAGCTCATAAATACTCATAGTGTTCTCAACACAAAATTGAATGCTTCTGATGGGAGTGATGCGTACTCAAATATAGTTTCTCTTGGAGTATAGTTGGCATGTTGCAATATCTCACTTATACATGTCCAAACATAGTGTATGTAGTGAATCAAGTATCTGAGTTTATGCATGCACCCACAAAAGGACATATGGATGCTACCAAACGCATTTTAAGTTACCTTAAGGCTACTCTTAGGGATGGACTCGTCTACACAAGACAGTCAACTATTTTGAATGAACATAACATTTCCACCTACACTGATGCAGATTGGGCAAGTGATGAAGACGATAGACGATCAGTTTCAGGTTATTGTCTCTTCCTTAATTTCAATCTTATTTGTTGGAGTAGCAGGAAACAACGTGCAGTTGCTAGATCCAGAACTATGGTAGAATATGGGGCAATGGCTGCAGGCACAACTGAAGCCTCATGGTTACGTCATTGTTATCACCCCAATTTTTAAAAAAAAAAGATTATTATTTTATTATTTGGATTTAATTTTAGACCCAAAACAAATTTATCACTATTCAATCCAAAATGAATTTCTAAACTGTTGTCTAAACCCAAATACAAAATTCAAATTCAAAACCCAACCTTAAACACGAGATTCAAATTCAAAATCCAATTATCAAATCTGAATTAGATCCAAAATCCAAGTTTAGATCCAAATCGGGAATTGCAAAACCCTCTTGAATTCGAATTTCAAATTTTGGCTCCAAAAAGTTTTCTCTCTTGAATTTAAATCTTGAATTTGAATTTCAAATTTTGGCTCCAAAATTCCCTATAAATACCCCCCACTTCCCCCCTCTTGGGCAAGAGTTAGCCCTTGAGAGAAACTCTAGAATATTCTTACTTGAAGACTTAAAGTTTCTCTTGAGCTCTTTCTCTCTCAATCTTCTTCTTTCCATTTATTTTCTTCTCTAACTTGGAGCTTTTGGAGGCATCATCTTGGAGCTTCACTCAAAGGGGATCTAGGACCATCTAAGTAAGGTGTTCATTTTCCCTAAATCATTCTCATTAGAGGTATGTAATCATCATCCCTCTTATTTCTCTCTCATTTTCTTTTATGTCTTCTTCATCTTCCCATGGCCAAAGGAGATAGCACTCAATCTCTATTATAGAGACAAGAGGCTATGCTCAAGTGCACCAGGAGAATGGAAAGATGAAATGATCTTCCATTTCATGATTACATCATATTTTCTCTTTTATTGAATATAGCATTTTCTTTATTTTTTCATTTTCTTCTCATCTTCATCTCCCCATGGCCAAAGGAGATAGTTCTCAATCTCTATTTTGGAGTCAAGAGACTATGCTCAAGTGCACCGGAAGCATGAGAAGATGAGATGATATTTTATTTTATGATTAAATCATGTTTTCTCTCTCTCTCTCTCCATCATGCTCTCTCTCTATTATGCTCTCTTTCTCTCTCTACATCATGCTTTCTCTCTCCTTCTCTCCATCATGCTCTCTCTCTCTCTCTCTCTTTCTCCCTCCATCATTCTCTCTCTCTCTCTCTCTTTCCTTCCTTGAATATTGTCCATATACTATCCATGTATGGTTGCTTAGTTTTCCATTTACATGTGAATGTATGGTGAGAATCAGAGTGTGGCTTGGGGCTCTTTATCTTTATATTGATTTTTGAGGTTGAGACTTATCCAACCCAAGACAACCCTCACGAATATGTACATGTTAATATGCATTTGTATGACATTTCGCATTAGTTTCCTTTTAATAATCCCATTAGGAACCTTAATGAGCATCTTATTGTATGATTTGTTTTCTTCCATACCCAACGGTGGAAGAAATATATCCTGTGTGATAAACAAAATCATGACATTCTATGTTTATATATAAATCATATTTTTCAAAACATTTTCAAAAGAAACATCTCTAATGTGGCTTTAGAGACTTAGCTTAGGCTCTAGCATGAGTCCAATTTCCCTTTCGGCCTATATCAAAATTTGAAGTTGGCTATTTTCAAATCATTCCTTGATTTTCATATTCATGAAGACATATGTGTATATACATGTTATATACGTATTTGTGCATATGAATATCTTTCTTTGTTGTTTCTCTCTCTATGATTTAACATACTTTTATAAACTTTTGTATACGTATGTATATATATATATATATATATATATATATATATATATATATATATATATATATATATATAGAGAGAGAGAGAGAGAGAGAGAGGAGAAGATCATTTTAGAAAGAGAAAGAGAGATTTTAAAAAGGAATACACACACACACACATACACACATATATATATATATAATTGATGTATATATGTGTGTGTATGTGTGTGTGTGTGTGTGTGTGTGTGTGTGTATTCCTTTTTAAAATCTCTCTTTCTCTTTCTAAAATGATCTTCTCCTCTCTACTTGATATAAACATCAATTTCATAAGCTTTCGTATATGTATCCAAATACATATCTTTCTCTTTCAAAACATGTTATTTTATGATTTTCAAAATCTCTTTCTCTTTTTTTCTCTATATCTCTCTTGGGATGTAGTCTTTCATCTTTTTCGTTCTTTCAATATCTTACCATTTAAGATTTTAGTTTTTCATTTGTCGACTTCATCAAGACCACAAACCAAGTAATGACCCAATATTGGAATCATGCTTGATGGTCTACAATCCTAATCCATTTTCAAAAATTTTTCTTTTTGATATATATATATATATATATATAAGTGTGAAAACAAAAATCTTAGATGTATGTGATGGTAGAAATGTCATTAGATGAATGTTGTGGTAGGAATGCTTTATTCTCTTTTAATCATATAGGATCAATGCATTCCTGCATTCACAATCACTTAATGTCACTTGTGAGCACGATCACATTTCTAAAAGAACTTAAGTAAGATGAGATGGAACTCTAACTAGATGGTTACCGAATTAGAGCGAAATCTCAAACCTACTCAAAGTCTTAAGAGAACACTAAAATGATTTCAAAATGACTTTTCAAGCTTTCGAATGATATTCACAAGGATTTCCTTCTACCTTTCCCAAAACAGTTTACATTCTCAAGCAACTCTTCAAAAACCTTTTCAAAAATTAGAAACATCAAACTTTAATATTTTTCTACACCGCATATAGGATAAAAAAGATGTTTAACTTAAAATGAAATGCATCAATGATAAACATAGCCCTTGGGTTGATTACCTCTGGTAAAGGCGTCGGGAACGGTTGATCCTCGTACCGACGGACGACTCCATTTCTTTCCTATTTTAAAACAAAACCTCATTGGTTTTGGAACACTCCAAAACCAATGAAAATTTTGGGATGCAAACAGTCATCTGCTTGGGGAACTCTCTATTCTCATTGCTCAGTCGTCTTTATTCTGTGACAACAAAAGTGCGATCAAAATTGCTTTGAATCATGTTCTACATAATCATACTAAGCATATAGAGATTGGTCAACACTTCATTCGCCAAAAGATCGAGGAAGACAAGATTGTTCCAACTTATATAGTCACGTCTCAACAAGTAGCTGATATTTTTACCAAAGGGCTCACAAGGCACCATTTCTGGGAATTGAAGAATAAGTTGTGCATGATAAAACCTCATGCACAACTTGAGGGGGGCTGTTAAGATTGTACGAATTGGATCGGGTCTACTCAGACCCAATCCATCTTGCCCACACGTCCATACATAATGGGCGGTGGCATACTTGTAAATACTTGTTGTTTTCTGTATTTACTTGTAACATAAATTAGGTTATATCAATGTCAAGGAGGAAGGGCCATGATTGCTTTTTCTTTTCTCTCTCTCTATTGCGCGTGCAGTCATCTCCTCTTCTTCTTCTCCTCTCGCATCTACGATAGATTTCATCTAGTGGTTTGGCGTTATACCTCAAAATGTTACAGAAAGTGGATAGCCCTCAGTGCCACTAGATTGTGTGATTGGACGATCCTAATGGGCCATGGACCCCTTTCATATTTTGAAAACTGAAAGCTACAAGTTGAAATTTCCAAAAATTTGATTTCAGCCCTTGTAAAAGTTCTCAAAAAATATATTGGCCTCTCTAACAGTCTATTCCTTGATCATTTGGCCATCCCAAGGCAAAACTGTAGCTTTGTGTTATATATATATTGGGGATGACAAACAAAATGACACATGAAAGATAGAACAACCACAAAAGCTCACACTTACGGGACCTTGAAACCACATTTTTCTTTGAATGAGAAATTGTATCCTTTCCATAGAATTACACAACACAATTCTTTAGTGTGAAAAGGAAACCAAGTGGAGATTTGATACAAGAACTAAAGTGGCAGGCCTCTGTTAAGTTTCAGAAGGTGTGGTTGAGCTCCTACCCAAACATAACACTTGATATGGAGATAAATCCAGTTGGGGAATAATGTGATAAAGACATGTCTCCAGAGAAACTAGTAATATTCACTTGGGGAAATTGTAAGGAACTTTACACTGCCGTGCCTCTGTTAAGTTTCAGAAGGTGTGGTTGAGCTCCTACCCAAACATAACACTTGATATGGAGATAAATCCAGTTGGGGAATAATGTGATAAAGACATGTCTCCAGAGAAACTAGTAATATTCACTTGGGGAAATTGTAAGGAACTTTACACTGCGGTGAATTGGGAATCATAATGGACAGCTGGTGAAAGCTTCAAGCAGCTTGAAGTTGCAGCCATATCGCTTTAGTAAAAGTGGAAGCTCACCAGATGAGGAAGGACACTTTGTTAATTTGTTCTTGGAACAGATGTTCATACAAATAGGCAACAATGCACAGAACGAGAAGACTATTATCCATGAATATCAGACTTTGGTTGACTACCTTTTCGGAGATTAAATCTTAGTTGGAATAAATAAAAATCCAACCAGATCATATCTAATAGAAAGGAATGGATCTACCATCTTAGTGCTCAGTTGAAAGGAATCAAACCTATGAAGAAGCTTTTGCAGACATCATTGAGTTGATGCCAACTATCAAGATTAGTGCAACCTATCTCTTTGATGAGGTTTGAAATATCTAAACCTGAGCAAGGGCTGTAGACTAACCCAGCCTGAGAGTGCTGATATGGTGTACAACATCTATGAAAATCTTTCTCTTGCAGCATGTCATTCCGCACATATCCTATTTCAATTTTTTCTATGTAGGCTGGAGAGGAACTTAAACTCATGTAAGAGCTTAGGCTAAGTCTCAAAGGCCTCATAGAAGAGGGTTCTCGCTTTCGAAATTCTTTTGAAACCATGATCCAAATCGAAATTCTTTTGAAACCATGATCCAAATATTTTTATACATGAGCATAAGACAATAATTATTTCATCTAATACAAGAAAATTTATTTCTCTCACCATTGGGTAGAAGAAAATCGAACACACATGAAATCATGAGCATGAAAAATGCATTTTAACATGTACAAATTCGTAAAGGCCTTTCTTGGGTTGGACAAATCTCAACTCAAAAACAACATAATGATGAAGAAATCTCAATCCAAACACTCATTTTTACTATTTATTGGTCTATTAATTAATAAAAAATAGTCTACCATGCATGAACGTCATCTCAAACATGAACGATGAACAAAGAAATGTAAAAAGCATATTTCAGAAATAAATGAAGAAATGAAATTTATTTCCCCTTGTTCATACTTCTTCTGCACTTAAGAGTAGTTCTTGACTCCAGATAGGAAATCTTCAAAGCTTTTTTTGCATTGCCATAAGGAGGTGGCAAAGGGAAATGAAAATAAATAAAAATGAGATGAAGACTACATAACTCTAAAAAAAATGATTTTAGAAATGAGTCTCCTTCTTCAAATGATCCTAGGGTTTTCTCAAGGAAAGCTCCAATGTGATGAAAATGTCTCTTTCAGAAGCTTCCTTGTGCTCCATTAGAGAATGGAAGTTAGAGAAGCTTGCTCCCAAGGTTGGAGAAGAGGAAGAAGAGAGGAAGAGAGAGCTAAGAGAAAAAGTCTAAGTCTTCAAATGAGAAAGCAATAAAAGTTTCCCAAGGGTTAGCTCATACCCAAAAGAGAAAATTGTGGGGTATTTGTATGGAGTATTGATGCCAAATCTCAAAATTTGATTTTTTTTTTAATTTAACAATATTTTCATGTGAATTTCAAGTATTTTTGAATAATTTTAATTTTTTTTTAAATAGGTTTTCACCAAGTGGGATTAGCCCTTAGCCCTACAAATACTCCTTTGGGGTGTTGGTCAGTAGGGCTAATGCCCACCATAAGACCCAAAACTCCCCCCAAGGGGTGTTTTTAACCAAAAGAAGGGCCCACGTAGTGTGTAGGCCCTGGCTTGGCATGACTCTGTCATGCGCAGCCCTTGCCCACGTGCAGTGCGCTGAGCTCACGTAAAGGTGGCGAAATGCCCCTCTTATTGGCTTGTTTTGAACCAATAAGGTTGGTTTTCACCTCCCTGGCCTCCAGGGAGTCCCTAAAAAATATTTTTTTAAAAAACATATATTTTAAATGGTAAAATGGTCTTTTGTTACAAATGGGGCTGACTCCATTTTGAGTGATTCCAAGCTCATTTTAGGTCTTGATCAGGTTCGCTTAGTCGCCGACGCTTTCTAGTTGATGCCTGAGGTTTGGATCGAGGATTAGGTGAACGGTTTAAGCTCAAAACACATTTTTGGTATGAGAACGAGACACAAAATAAAGGGAAGGTTTGTGCATGCGTACGTGGTATTTGTTAGCATCAAAATTTGTTGTTTTTGTCTTGACTTTGGATTTTGAGTTTCAAAATTCTCGATTTGGATCTAGACTTTGGTTTTGAAGAGAGCAGCCTTATGAGTCCATTTTCCTAGTTGGGACTTAATTTTTTTTGTGGGGGTTTAGTTACAGACTTTGGCTTTGTATTTCAGATCATGATGTGCATTTTAGATTTAGGACATGAATTTGGATTTGAATCTTGGTCTAAAGTTGTATTTTGGTCTTGAATCTTGTGTTTGGACTCAGATATGGGTCTAGAGATGAATTTTGGATCGAGTAATCATGAATTGGACTTAGGTATAGATATAGAATTATGTTTTGGGTCGAGGCTTGGGCTCAAGTCCAAAATTAGATCCAAATCATTGTAAAAATGATTGGAATAACTGAGAATCTTGTTTGAGTAATATAGTTATTTTGGAAAAATTTGCGGGTAATAACAGATGCCCCTTTTTGCTACTATGCAGCCGTGCGCCGCACTTAGTAGCAAAGATAAGCACCCCATATTAAAAAAAAAAAAAAACATATTTGGAATGACATTTGAGGCTTAACCCTTTACTTGAATGAGTTATTTGAGCATATTGTTAGCTTAGCCCTTTGCCTGCATGGGTTTGGGTAAGATTGAGTTCAAGTTTGACCCCTTACCTGAGCGGGTCAGGTTTAACCTTTAACCTGCATGGGTTTGGGCAAGATTGAGTTCAGGTTTGGCCCCTTACCTGAGCGGGTTGCTTTGCATTGCAAGTTTAATCCTTTACCTACATGGGTTTGGGCAAGATTGAGTTCAGGTTTGAAGCCATTATATGATCACTCACTCTCAAGACAAAACCTCAAGACCAAAAATTTTTGGTACTTATCTTAATAAGACTAATTATGAACCTGTTGGCAATGAAACTGAACTTGTAAACTTGCAAGAAGCCATAAAGGATGGTAAATGGAATAAAGCTATGGCAAGCGAGATAGAAGCACTTCACAAAAACAAAATTTTGAATTTGGTTCCTTCCAAATCACATTACAATGTAATATGATTTCAAGGTTAAGAGGCACACAAATTGGTCTATGGTATGATTCAAAGCCCGTCTTGTGGCCAAAGGATATAGCCAACATGAAAAGATAGATCACTTTGATACTTTTAGTCTTGTTGTGAAGCCTACTATGATTCACTTTGTTCTATCCATTGCCACTAGTTGAAGATGGAAGTCCACTAACTATGTGTTAACAATGCATTTCTCCATAAGACTTTAAAGGATGAGTTTGTATGAGTCAACTACCATGATTTGAAGATAAGAGCAACCCCCATCATGTATGTAGACTTAAGAAATCTCTATATGGCCTCAAACAAGGTCCTCGAGCATGTTTGAAAGTTTGAGCACATCCCTTATATCCAAGGGATTTGAAAGATCCAAATCCAAGTCCTCTTTATTTATATATTCATCTGCATTATACATTGTGTACATTTTTATCTTTGTAGATGATATCATTGTGACAGGGAGCTCTCCGCAAGAATTGTAAAACTTCATCTATGTGATAGGTAATAGTTTCTCCATCAAAGACCTTGGTGAGATTTATTACTTTCTTGGAAAGACAGTCACAAAGCTACTGAACTTCTCTTGTCACAACCAAAATACATCAAGGATTTCTTAAACTAATATGACTGCAACACCTACTTGATTATCACTGAGTTTCTATACAAGAGGCTCTAATATTGAAATGTGATAATCTAGACGCAACATACCTTTCTACTAATCATGTGTTTCATGCTCATGCCAAGCATATAGAAATTGACTTTCATTTTATCAAGGGAAAAGTGGTAAAAAGGGGTATTAAGATTAAGTTCATCAAACCAAAGATCAAATTGTGGATATTTTGACTAAGACGTTGGCTGGACCAAGGTTTCATGATCTCAAAGACAAGCTTAACCTTGTTTACACAAGTATTGGGTCGTGGGGGTGTATTGAGATGGAAACAAAACCAAATCAAGAAGATTGGTTGCTTCCTAAAATAGTGAATAAAGATAGAAAAATAGTGAATAAAGATAGAGACCACTAACAATGTAACAACTGTCATACTAATCAAGAGTATCAATTAATGGATCTAATTAATAAAGTAGCTCTCACTCTCACCATGTGTGTGAGAGCTGAGAGACAAATTCCTCATCATGGACGTGGATTGGCACCAAGGGCTGAACCACATTTAGTTTTCTTTGTGCTTCTCTGCCTTTCAGGATTCAGCTGCTGGATGATGGTTCTGATGGAGGTTTCCCTCTGAGGTGTGGCTCCCTCGACTGTGCCCCTGATGTTGCCATTTCCAGCCATGAAACTGAGCATATGGCTCTAATACCATGATAGAGCATGGTAACATCTAGGGATGCCAATATATCCGATTTGAATTGGATATTTGATTGAACTGATCCAAAAAATTAGATATGGAAAAAAAAAATTAATATTCGATTAAGAAATCGGATTGGATTCAGATTTGGTTTCGGATCTGGATATACATAAATATCTGATAGGATTCAAATACGGATTCAGATCAGATTCATTTTTAGAAAAATATCATGTATCTATCGCTATTAAATTTTCAAAATTGGCAAAATCATGTTCAAAATTTGGATTCAGATATGAATATAAAAGTTGGATTCGGATTGGATTCAAATTGTAAAATTGGATATCGGATTCGAATTTGGATATGACTTTTCTTTATTCATACTCGAATCCAAATATGTGAATATCCAAAAAAGTCGATATGATTAAGGATAGATCTGAATCCAATCCGTTGACATCCCTAGCAACAACACAAGAGAATAGAGCACAAATGAAATGCAAATAATCCCAAGAATGATGAATAATTGAGGGAGAAATAAGTTGTACAAGGTCATGACTATTTATACACATTACAAATAATTCTATATGGGTAAGGTGCATATATGTAGTAATGAGAATCTGCAACTAATTGAGACTTGTTGCAACCTTTTTGATTTAATGAGCTCTCTCCCTTTAATCAATCCATTTCCAGAAGCTTCCCAACAAAAGCTCCAAATGGTTTGGGGAAGAAGTGGTTTTGAACAAGCCTAAAATACAACATTATGTTAGTGCAAGCCCTTAGAGGAACCAATCAAGGGCCAACCAGGAATTTTGGTACAATACATTATTAAGCAAGAATTTGGAGGAAGGCAAACCATTCAGTGAATCAGTGAATGTGCTATTCTTTTTTTCCAGTAAACACCTATTGAGAGATATCACTCCTTCCCCCCTCCCCCGACAGCAAAAAAAGGATCTCAATGCAGAGATAGAAACCTTACGTATCACATTAATCTTGGTCATGATCTAATCTTATTTTCTCTCTTTTTTCTCGTCTAACTTGTTTGCAACTTAAGAACGGGGATCCTTATTAAACTAATAATATGCAAAATTGCACTAGGCAAAAATAATTAGACACATAAATTACTTGTGTAGAATATAATTGAAAACGAAAATATGTGCTGAACTAAAAGATTGAGAGGACAATTAAATATCTACCAAACAGACATAGAATTATTAAACAACACAATCATCAATCAACTAATATTCTAAATTTTGCCGCTAGCGCTGCTACTAAGAGAATTTGCTTATGGTTTGTGCTGGGCAGGGGCAGAGCCAGGGGGTGGTAGTGGCCATGGCCAGGCCAGAGTTTTCCAAAAATTAAAATTTTAACTAAAGAATATTCCAAAAATTCTAATTTGAAGAGGTTAAGATTTTGAAAATTATCTAGTGTCTCATCATTTATGAAAACATCTTGGCTTCACCCCTAGTGCTTGGCTTTTGAGTACTAGAAACCGGAGCCACTAATCCATAGTTTAACAACAAAGATAGATCCTACCTAAGTATAAGATGCAGGCCTTTAGCATATGCCAAAACATACAACTGAACCGACAAAAATATTGTCAAGACTAAGGCCCCGTTTGATGCACAAGAAAAACAGTGTGCAGGGTGGATTTTTTTTTCCCAAGTTTGTACAATTTACCTTACATCATCAAACGGGACAAATTTTATCCGGTATTTTTATTTGAAATTGGGAAAAGTTCACACGCAAAAAAGTTGAACCTCTCCAGTTAGACTTTGTTCCACGAAAAAAACTCTCTAACATACAATGGCAATTTTACCGTGCATTTTTCTTGACGTTCATCAAACGGGGCCAAGGGAATTACTTCATTTGTGCTTCTTCTTTTTTTATTTTTATTTATATGATGGCAGGTCTTGCAAGTTACCTATCTCGGCCTTTAGGCTAAAGATGGTATCTGATGGCATGTCTTGCAAGTTATGACCCTCCGCACCGACCATCCCTCAATCACAGCCAGGTTAGCTCCCTCAACTCCCTCATTGCAGCCATGTTGATGTTATGGTTCCTCATCAGAAAATCCACGCCCAAGCCTTCTTGAATGGCCACCAGCAGACTTCCCTCCCTTGCTTGATTATGCAGCAGCTCCGCAAGCCAAACGTCTATATATGGAATTCCGTTATCAGGGCCTTCTCCCAAAGCCCCACCTTTGGAACCAGTCTTTAACTGCAACAGAATGGTGGCATCCTCTTTCTCGCCCAACAAGAACACCTTGTCGTTCGTGCTCAAGGCCTGCACTAAAGCTGGCCTAATGCAGAAGTGCAAGGACGTCCATGCATCGATTCTGAAACGTGGCTTCCTTGCGGACGTCATCATGGCAACGTATATGCTCTTTGCTTACGCAGGAAATTCTTTAATGCAGAGTTGCCGCCAACTGTTCGACGAAATGCCTACACAGGGAGTACCTTGATTGTTGGTTTCGGTACATGCTGTGGTGACAAGGCAATCGCAGTTTTTCAGCAAATGCGTGCTACTGGATTTAGGGGTAATTCCATTACCTTCGTTGGGGCGTTGTGTGGATGCAGCCACCAAGGTCTAACTAAGGAAGGGAAGGAGTACTTCATGAGAATGAGCAGTGAATTTTGGGTTTCAGACTAATGCATTATGGGTGTATGATGGATCTTTGTGGCCGTGCATGAATATATTGCTGGAATTACAAGATTTGAAGTATGATTATATTGTTTGAAGCAGGATTATTTTGTTTGAAACTGGATTGCATCCTGTTAATGTGTGCTCTTGCTTGTCGACTTTTCAAAGTTGTTCTTTGTTGTTATAAAGGAGAAATGAATTTAAGATTTGAAAATGTTGCATAATACCAATGTTCCAAATTTTTTTCCATGATGCAAACAAACACTGAGTGGAAATTCAGCAGATTACAACAAACATGCCCACATTTTGTAACAGGGACGCAGATCCCCATTCTACTGATTCCAGGATTCAAATCTTGGGATTTTCATCTATAATTTCAATCCGGGCCCGACCCGGCCCGGCCCGTTTGAGCCTTCATCCCTTCCGCGTCTTCGACTCCGACGCCCGACACCACCGACGTTCCCGCTACAATCTTCCGTGGCCCCTCGGCTGCAGCTGGAGGTGGCAGAGCCCTAGCTACGGGGACGGAGTTATCCCAGGAAGGTGGAGGCCGATTGGAGCTCCCACGGGAGCCGACACCGACGACGATGGCCGCAGGGATGCCGTCGTAGAAGCGGGAGACGGAGGGGGAGGGGTTGGAGACTGGGCGGGAGACGGAGGGGGAGACTGAGGGGGATGGGAAGACGAAGGGGGAGGGTGATACGAGCCTACTTAGAGCCCGTACTTCACACATTGACACCTCCGCCGAAGGCGCTCGTATTTGTTGTAAGGCTAACCTTTGTGTTTATGAGTTTTGTGAAGAACTTAGGGAGGCTAAACTTCCAAAAACGTCTAAGGCATTCTCGAGAGAAGGCGGTGTTTTCTCTTGTGAGGTTAATCCTTCAAGTGAAGCGGGAGCGGCTTCAAGCGGACGAGGTGCACCATGGTGTTGTGAGGTTAATTCCTCAACAAGGGCGTGGAGCGAGTTAATGAAAAGCGAGTGGCGCATTACAATTCATTGAGAGGCTAAGGGGCGAAGCTCGGAGAAAACCTAGGTGGTCTCGACCTAGGAGACCCGGACCCGCTTGGTCTAGGTGATGAAGGCCTAGGCGCACTTAGCCTAGTTGAGGAAGACCTGGGCTCACCTAGTCCGGAAGAGGAAGACCTAGGCCCGTTTGGCTTAGATGATGGTGGGCTCGGCAAGGTGAGGAGCAACGCAAGTGGATCCGGATCTAGCATGGAGATGAGTCGAGAAGCGAATCCAAAGGGCAGCCAACAACGGATCCGAGATCCAAGAAGGATCCACACACATGAGATGCAAGACGGGTCCAAGATCCACGAACATGAGATAGAGGACTTCATTTGGGACCCGGGAGGAGTGCCCAAGACTATTGTATTGCTTTTGTTTAAGTCATTTGATTCATGTACCGTTTCTCTTTGTTTGAGTCGGTTTTGTATACGTCTCGTAACGAGACAAGTTAGGAACCGGTTCGGCCTATGTCTATAAAGGCACGAAACCGAGACATTGTTCGAAGGCTTTTGAATATTGAATGAAGTGAGAGAAGCTCTCTCTTTCTCCCTCGTGGAGTGTTCTTGGTCCTAAGGGTGTGGCTCCTTGTGAGCACTACACTGCAATACCCACCATTGCCGTGGGAGTATTGGAGGTTCGAGCTCCGTTAATGGCCGCCGGACGCCATTAACCCTCGATCTTGCATCCTTCCGAACCAAGGAGTCCCTTGGATAGACAGCCATGCCTTCCTCTTGAACACGAAGAGGTTGAGAGGCGGCTGGTCTAGAGGAAGTTGGAGAAGAAGAAGCCCGTGGTTCTGGCCGACCTCTTCTTCAACATCGACAACCGGCGTTCTTCACTCATAATCCAAGCAAGCCGGCTTCCTATTGCTTGGAGAGCGGGAGGACGGTGTACCCTTCACACAACCTCAACGGGGAAGAAGATCTAGCATCCGGGGGAGANCTGGTGAACTTTCGTCTGCAACTTCTGTCCGCCTGAAGTGCTTGTCGCCGGATTCCATGGTGCTGGTCTGAATTCCGACTGGAATTCCGGCCTGTTCCGGCGTGCTCCGGCCAGATCCGAGTGTTGGGTAATTAGTTCCAAGACTACCCTCGTGTTATGATTAATTAAATTGGTTTATTGCGTGATTAGCAAGGGCAATTACGACCGGAGGAGAAGAATCAGCCCTAGCGCCAAAAGTGTGCCTAAAAGGCAATTTTTGGGCGCCGCTCGTCTTTCCCTCCTCCTTTGGCGACGCTTTTGGAAGGAGGACAGCTGCAATCCGCGGGTGGACATGTGGCACCGCGTGAGGAAGGGCGCCAGCTCCTTGGTTCGACCTTCAAGCGACGGATAAGGAAAGGCTTGGGCGTTGCGCTCACTTGCCTTCCTTCTTTGGCGACGGAGCGGGAAGGCGCCAATCGCCCCTAAATTCTTGGGAACCACGTGGCAGCTCGGAAGGCAAGGCGGGATCTCGCGGGGCAACGAATCAGCGACGGATAAGGAAGGTGTCGCGGGCTTTGGGAACGGGCGCCAAGTGTCCGTTCGTTCCTAAAAGGAAGGAACTTGGCGCCATTCCTCATCCTAACTCCTAGCGACAGATTAGGAAGGATTGTTGGCGCGGATTGGTGCATTGAATTTGGTCTATCCTCTATAAGGCAGGTGCTAGGTGGCGTCCTCGCGTGTGTTCCTTTCCTTATCTTCACTCCCAACGAGATAGGAAGGAATAGCTTGCCCGGTTAGGTGCATTGGACCTAGACACTACCCAACTAAGGCAAGGATCCCGCACAATCTTGGAAGGGGATCTATCATCTCGCACCAAATTAGGGAGGAGCCCAAATCAGAAGGAGGAGATCAAGGAAGGTGATACCACCTAGGTTCATCGAATCTAGACGGCACCTTACTTGGAAGGGAATGAGGAGTCATACCAGCAAGTGGGACCCATCCCTCTTGACGTGTGACCTAGCGCATAGTAGCCTTCCTGACGTGAACCAAAGGGAGTCAAGGCTCAACGTGGACCAGCACACTAGCATTGACTAAGGAGGCGTGGACCCACTCTCATGCCCGGATCATGAAGGCTTGAACGTACCTAGCCTAGCACCGGACCTACCTTGAAGGAACCGCACCCGCCAAGCGACATTGGCGATTGCTTCCCCCAACTCTCTCTTGCAACTTGGGGTCGACTAGGGTTCCGGTGAATGCATCTGCCTTACACTCTTGTTTGTTATGCTTGATCGAATAGTGATTCTTGTCACTTGACTTACTTAGCAAGGTGTACGAAAGCAAGGAGCTGGACATTCATGGTGGTTCGTGAATACCAAGGGGGCAGCAAGAGCTGTGGTTTTCATCCTTGGTGAAAGCTAGTGGAATCCTCGAGCGTGGCCCCGAGAGGTGAGACTCGTGCCCTCCTATAGACACGTGGAAGGGTGTTGTTGCTTGTAAACCAGCCAAGAGGCTAAGTCAGCAACCGTGGGATCCTCTAAGGCTCTCTTTAGCCAAGGACACATTCCCGGGCTGAGAAGACCACCTAAGGGTTTGGGGCATGGTTTGTATTCGCCTATGCATGGTTTGACAGGATGGTTTGGTGAATGTATGTGCTTGCTTGAGTGAGGAGTGCTTAAATGTATCGTACGAGTTTGTAATAAGCCTCACCTATTCCTAGATTTCTGTAGTAGGTTGATACTTGGGCGGGTTTAACCTCACTTGTTCATCTTGACCCAAGGGAATATTAAGCCGGGGTGATTGTTCGGCGGGGTTTAAAATTTGTAATTCTTAACCTCCCTTCAATCGGTGTGCCTCCCTCCATAGATCTTGGGAGTAGGTGTCGGTTGGGGGACACGGGCGCGTCTCAAATTCAGTTTTGGACTTCAACATATCAGTGGTTTCAGACGGCATACTAGTTACACAATCAAATTCGGACTGCTTGTGGTTTAAGGATAGAACGCAGAAATCAGGACTGTTGCAGCCAGCAGGGGAAAAGAGTCAAGTTCAAGGGGCAAACGACCTCGAAATCCTCTGAAATTTGGTGTAGAGGTGTATAAATATTGTGGATTTAAGGGCATATAGGTCACTGAAGTCAAAATTAACAGAAAATTCGGATTTTTGACCCTATATCAGCCAAACAGGCTGGGCGGACAGAATTTGTTCGGGTGAACAGTCTGCCAGGAAGATCGTGTTGTTTCAGTGGGCTAGACATCTCGGATTGAGCTGAAATTTTGTGGAGAGTTAGATAACTATTTAATCTTAGTTCTGACCAAATTTGAGGTCCAAATTCCACCGATAAGTACAGTTGTGCTTCAGGCTACCATCAGCCTGTAGTTGTACTCAAGACTGCGGTTTTGCACATAGCAAAGCCATATGGTGATCGAACCCGAGGTGCGCTGCCGAGGCACCAGGTGGGTGCGGCAGTTTAGGTCCTTAATTGGACCCGGCTGAGGGTGAGAGGTAGCTATCGAGGCGCCAGGAGGGCGCGGTGGCAGGCGACAACATTTCGCCTCCCTTGTAGAAGGCCAATCTCAGGCTGGTCTAGAGTTAGGCCAGCACACTACCGTCGACACCAGGTGGGTGTGGTGGTGAGAGGTTGAAGGGCTGCAACCAAGCAGCCAAGGCTGAGTTAGGAGGAGCAGTCCCCACTAGCTCAGTCCATAAGAGGACTCATTTCAGACCTAACCCAATTCATAACTAAAGCGTAAGAATGTCCGATTGGGAATACACGAACATGGAGGCCGATTCATCCTACAGTCCTAATCCTTATGAGGAAGATCAGTTTGATGAGGATGAGCAATATTCTGAAAGTCAATCCTATGGCCAATCTGGTTGGGAGCACTATGAAGAATTGGGCGATGACTATGGAGAGCACTCCCTCAATGAGCAGCCCAATGAACCATATCAATTTAGTTATGGAAAAGTTTGGTTTGAGCCAACAAAGTTTCACTCTCAAACCCCCTATCCCTCATCAAGTCATATAACCGGGAATAGCAGGTATGAGAAGCATGATCAAAGCCCAAAGCGATATCACAATCCGCATGGTCGAACAACCCTCACTCGAAATAAGGAAGAAGACCTAGTTCTAAGCAGCTATAAGGGTGGTATACACCGAAGAGATGTCACCTTGATTCATGGAACCGAATTGGAAAAGGGCCCAAGATTGAGATGCTTATTGGCTGGGAGAAGTCCTAAATGTGACTTAGTATTTCGTCATCCTAACATCCAAGATTACCACTTCAAGCTT